>QQSS02000017.1:0-185899 GCA_003687565.2 Craspedacusta sowerbii | reverse complement strand
ACCCCCAACCCCAACCCCAACCCCAACCCCAACCCCAACCCCAACCCCAACCCCAACCCCAACCCCGACATGGGCATACAAATTAAAAAATTTTTAATCAACGTTATTAAATTAATAAAAAATTTTTAATCAAATTTTTATAATCATATAGTTAATAGCAGGCTACCCATTCAAATTTAATTTAATTCTTAAGTTTAATTTATAAATTATACTCTAGGCTCGCTCTAGCCACCCTTTATAAATTATATTATTCGACAACTCATCTAATCACTCATACTCCACAGTAACTTTACAGACGGAAATCGACTTACTATCTACAAAAGTCCTTGGTAGCACCAACTTCGTTGTCTATTTCCAGTACGATAAAATACAGTATATTGAAGCGATTAAAGTTTAAATTAGCAATTAGAAAAATCTAATAACAAAAAACATTTTTAAAAGATTTTTGTCATTCTAGAAAGCTGGTCTAATAATCTTCCCTATTTTATAGAGTTATGAAGATCATAAGTTGAAATGCTTTTTCTTTATATACAAACTTTGTCTGAAAGTATATAATCTCCTTACTTGAGGAATAGTGGAACGATTTAAAATCCAAAATGATAGAGTTAGGAAGGTAAGTTTGATTTGAATTCTCTTTTATCTACTATTACGATTCTTAATCTTTTTTATTTTTAAAAATAAGTTGAGCCTTTACCTTGTCTTGTGCTCGTTGTTTTGTGTCTTTAGATAATCTATTTTCTTCGCGTTGTAGGCTCTTATGGAAATCTTTTGATTTTTCTTAAAGAATTTATTTTCTGAAAAACTTGCTATTACAACTGAGATGAAAGTAAATAATTAGTTTATTATGAGGAGTCCTAAGCGGTTAAGACTTAAACATGGGTTAATTTGAAGGTGCTTTGAAAAAGATATAATCTTCTGATAATTTATATTGAAGGTTACATGAGCATGACTTTATGAATCTATTATGATTCTAAAAATTATAAATTTTATAAATCTTTTATTAATTAAACCCTTTTAAATGGTATTAATTCAGTTCCTTCAATCAGAGCTCCAAGATATTTGAACGGTACTGCAGGTTTTAAAGCCGATAAATCCAAAGGCATATTGGGAAAGGCAATTAAATGTTAATTGAGTAGAAAGAAAAAAAAGTCAAGCTCTCTATAAAAAACCTGTTCTAATATTGCTATTGATTGTTTTAAAGTAGGCTTCTAATTTTTAATTTTTTTGGCTATAGTTTTTCTATTTTCCTTTAATATCGGATTTGAAAAATATTTGAATAACTATTATAAGTAAGGGATAATTAAATAATTGTAGTAGTTTATACGAACCAAATATTAATTTAAAAGTGTTCTTCTGGTAATTAAAATTGAATCAAGGTTATTAAAGGCAGTTATTATTTTTTATAAAGCTGGCTTTTTAAGATTAATGTCAAAGCGGATAACAATCTCTCTTTATTAGAATTAAGGAAATAATAGTTTTGTATTGACGGTATTTGAGTCACTTTCTACAATTTAATAAATTTACTGTTTAAGTATTAAGTCACATTGGTCCAATATTTATCTGCCTTTAAGGCCTAGCCATTAGTCATGTTACTCACTTGAAATCTAGATCAATTTATTTAAAAATGTTGGCGCTGGCAACGAATAGCAGTCCCATATAATAGATCTTTGAAAAAATAATATACGCATAAAACTAATTTATTCGAATTCTTTTAAGTTTAAACCATCCAAATTAAGAAATTATGTTGATGTGTAACCTAGTTTTGAAAATTTAAGGCAGATTTCAATCAATTGTTTAAGAGAATTTTAGAGTATTTTTCTCCAGGGTTCTAATTTCATTAATATTTATGTTTATTAAAATCTAAGAGATTTTGCAATTTAAAGTAAATTTTATTTTCTGCCGAAAGGCCACATCAAGATACATTAAGAATAGGAATACCTCATTGCAATATCTATATCTTCTTACTTAAAGCTTTTAACACTTGTCACAATTAAACAAGTAGAGGCATTCTTATTCTATATTCGAAAAAGGGTAAAAGACCATGGGAGGGTTTCCTTATAATGTTAAATTGGTTTATGAATAACAGTGATAATCAAATCTATGGCTAAAGGCTAGAGTACTCTCTTATCGAGTAAATCAAGTAGAAATACTCTTTAATGGAGGACAAGTAATCCTCCCTAAATATAATGCTTTCTGCGTGTTTATTTTGTTTTTTTGGTCATGTTGATTATTTTATTGGATGTTCGAGATTAAAGTCGGTTGATTTATTAACAAGTAAGTCCAAGAATGATTACTGATCTAAAAGAATTGGAAAGGAATTGTACGATCATGGGGATCGAATAACCTTTGGCTAAGAACAAAACTGAGTTTTTAGCTTTTATTATTTCATGAGAAATAGACTACATACTATCAAATATATATCTAATAAATATCAGTTATTTATCATATTTTTATTATTAGCTTTTGATGAAATGATGAAGTCCAATAAAGATCACTATTATGTTCAAAGTCCCTTATTTTATATGCTATCATTAATCAATATATTTAACTAAATGCTCATATTAATTACCACTATTATGTACCATCGATAGGTCGACAGCCTTTTAAGTACTCGCCTTTTACTTACAAAAATTGAGCTCCTGGATGCATATAATATGGGCTATTCTAAACCATCATTGGGTGAAGATTATCAAGTAAATTCTTTTACTTAAGCTATTTGATAAGTTCGATTACTTATTTCTTGTCTTTTATTTTGTCCGCTTTTTCAGAAAAGCAATTAATCAGCTATATTTTCGCTTATCTTTAAGCTTGTTTTTATCTGTGACTAATTTAATCTTACTGAATACTGTGTCTCACTGATTCTATTTCCTTAAGCAATTAACCTTCTGAAAGTTAAATCCCCGGCAGAAGTGATGATTGAGTTTGAAATGAAAATATTTTAGCCAACATATTAGCCTAATGAGGAGAGAACATTTGATTTGTACTTGATAAGGGCTTATTAAGCATTAAGTTCATTGATGTTTTTGTTGTTGAATTTGATTTAAAAGTAGTTTTGATAAGGAATTTCCCTAAATTGATTCATAAAATATAAAAAATGTTATAATTAATAGAGAGGATAATTATGAGCCAAGATTTTGTCTCTTATTATATCAATTTTAGATAGCTATCTAAGCTATTATTATTCATTAAATTATAATGAAAATTGTATTATTGTTCTCGATTTTCCTGGCTTTTACTCACACCCTAGCAACATAATGCACTCAAGATCTTCAAGCAAGATGTTCAGGAGATATTAGCAAGGCAATCACTTAATGCGAAAAAGCCTAATAATAGAAGGGAAAGGACAATATTGCAGATCTATAATGTGTAAAGTATTTGGTGAGCCTAGATAAAGACTGCTGGCCCTGCATTTGCAAAGTGGTAGAGCTTAACCATTGGAAAGTAAAGGGCTGCAATTCCACAAGGAAAAATGAATGATCATGAATAAATTGAAGATGAAATTCTACCATTTTATTGTATTCTATTGATCTAAATGTATAAGATCAAGGAAAATATCGTATCAAGAATTCAAGGAATATAAACTATCAAACAAGCTAACTTAATGCGAGGGCATGTCGATTACTTGATTGCAGTTTAACAAAGGAAGTAAAAAGCCAGGATTCTTGAATAAATGTCTGCTGTTGATAACATAGTAATCCAGTCAAAGCAACAAAAGTTGTAATTTAAAGTTGTGTCTGAATCAATAATTAATATAATCGGTAGGTGGATAGGACTGAGTACTGCTAAAAATGCTTAAAATATTAAAGATAGCTATTACTATTTAATAAGAAAAATATTAAAGAATGAATTTTAGACTATAAAAATCAAAATTGAAATTTAACCAGCAGACTAACTCCCTAGAAAGTTACTCCATTTTATTCTACTAGCTGTTAGAGTCAAGTACAGACACTTCATGTAGATATTAGAAAGGTCCTTAAAATAATCAAAGGAAAGTGGCTCATCGTCTCAGTAGGTTGAGTTGATTTCATATAAAAAAAAACCGAAGTTACTAGATTTACTAAATGGTGAGACCTAAGGAAAATATATGATTTAATTTGATACCGACTACGAGAATTAGATTAAGAAAAATAGGGAAACTAAATTTAAAATAAAGAGATATATTAATTAACATAAAAGTCGATAATCTATTCTGAAGGACAGAAAAAATCATCAATCATGATTTGTTAATCGCAGCAAAATTCCATCATCAAAAGCCTTTGTGATTATTATTATTAATTCACTATGTCTAACCTTTAATATGGTTACTTTAAATTTCAAGATTTGACAGATTCTACTTTATCACTCGCTAGATTCTTATCCTTAGATTGCTCATTCGTCTAATATTCGGCCCACAATATCTCCCTCTGGAAGAAGCAACTGCCCCTCCTTCAGGTCATCAACCCTTTAGCCTCACTCCCATACTTAAAAATCGACAATTAACTAATTACAGGGACTTTCAATATCAAATATTTTTTATGCAAAATATCAGGCTCTGGATACCTCTTAGGTTCAAGTTAATTGAAAGCCTGCAAGGTGATGTAAATATACAAATATTTCGAATTACAAAAAGAAAAGATTCATTTTGATCTGTGCGAATTAAAAGGCTAGACTTAATACTAAAAGCTTCACCAGAGGATAGGGGAATCAGTTATAAAGCTGGAGCGGTTGTTGGACTAATAAGGTGACTTCTTTCTGTGTGAATTGAGCCTGGTAGATTTCTAACTCTATAGCTACACCAATTAAATCTTATTTATCCTTGGAACCAACAAACTAAACTTTAATAAAAAGCTATTAAAGAAGTATTAGAATATCAAAGCCCTCCTTTAAAAATGATTCATCTATGCACCTCTATTTAATACATCAAATTGAAGTATTTTCCAGTCAACAGCAATCTTCCGTTCCTTATTCCCACTCCATTCAAACAGTAACCAGCTTGCCATACTCCAAGCTTCATATCGTACTACAGAATTGCAGTCAGATCAATCACTTTAGTTATTTACCCAGTCATTTAAAACTGGATCAAATTTGGAGTCATCCAATTATTAGCATAAAAGCGGTTATTTAAACGGTCGAACTAGAGTTAATTAATGCTCTAGTTCCATTTTGCACCTTGACATGTAACTTAGATGTAGCCAACCAATTCAAGATCTTTTGAATAGATGAGTAATGTCGAGGACCCGTTCGATATGAATAAGTGGCTTTTATTATTTGCTATTCCCCACATTTCTTTTCTATCTGCCACTATTTTCTATTATGCTTTTTTAAAATCAATGTCATTAAAGATTATAACCTTTTGCTCAGTATAGGTGACTACATAAGGACTTCGATTTACCAATGTCACCCCCTCAAGAAAATAATCTGATTTGAACATTACTTTGGCCTATTCAATTTTAGCATTGTAGCAGTTGATATAAGATTTGTGATAAAGTCCGCAAGTCTCTATAACTAATCCTTCTTAATTAGATTACAACCCTTAAGTGAAGCATTATTTGTCGTGCCAAAATGTATTCACAACAGTGAAGTCTTTGCTGGAAAATATGCGAGAGGGATACTACAGCTGTGTTCTAAAGCAGAATTATATAGCGATGTAGCAGATGACGAGAGCAGATAATCTGGGAAAGATGTTTAGGAATGTCATGATAATCAGTTAAATAATGAAATATTCTAGACAAGATAGTTCAAAGAAGGTGAACAGTCTGCTGGTGGATGTGAGTGACGACAGCTATTAATTCTCAAAGCTATTGCAGTAAAACCACACGTTGCGATTACAAAATCTATAACTTTAATAAACTTTATCATTTTACAAGGCCAAAACCAAAGAAAACTAGGACACAATATTTAACCTTCAGAATCAGTTGGATAGGACTAGGCTCTAATTCAAAACCCTTAGACGCTAAATCGATAAAAAGCCAGCCTTCCAATCTCTAATTCAGAAGGATGTTTTGCAGAGCACTCTTAAGCATATCACAAATGAAGTCATGTTCGATTCCAAACTTATCGCAGAAAATAACTTTAGATTGCAAAAAGCGAACAAGCAGATTAGTTCGCTAGAAGAATAAAATAGTTCATATTCGACCTTGATATTGTCTTTAAAGAGGTAGATTAAATACTTAAAAAGATAAAATTTGAGGCTTACCGATCTCTTTAAGGAAAAGGAACATCAGTCTTATCCAAATATTAAGCACTCCCTAAGTCCGCATTAATCTTAAAGTAAAGGAATATCAACTTCAATTATTAAGTTGACTAACCTCGTGTAAGGAATAGCAAAAGCCATGGTAAACAAGACTCAAGAGGAGATCCACAATTAGAAAAATCAGATCAAAAATTAAGGTTCAATTGTTAGAAAAACAGGAACTAGCCAAGACCAAAATAAAATACTTAGTCTGTTGGAGTCCTACGAGAACATGATATGAATCACTTCAATAGAATTTTGGAAAAATAAATCATTTACCTGAGTATCTTCCAAGACTTGCTTGGTCCTATCAAGTCGAAATACTATTGATTACCTTTACCATTGAAGTAATTTTAAAGGTTTTTAATATAGGAGTGATGTGTCTTTATCGATTAATAGTTAAGCTTTCTATTATTAGAGACAATTCCCAAACCCTCCTTTAAGGACTTGCTTTTTTTTTAATTTAATTTATAAAGATCTTTTTACTACCTAATTTCGACCCTTATCTTTTAAAACCTTACAGGGCCTCTCACATAATATCTAAGAGTATTTTTTATATTTCTTTTCTTAAGAGTTTGATTGAGAATTTTCCTGTGACGTTTCTGATTGCTGGCTGTGGGCTAGAATGCAGAGTCTTAATTAATGTTCATATTTTTGAAAAATTGGTGGATTTTAAAAGAGAAATTTAGTTAATCTTAATAGATAAAAATGCCCTATCGAAGTAAAATCATTTAATATTTGAGCTGACTGATGCCTAGATCTTTGTAGTCTTGATTGGATTCTAGAATTCCTTTGTCAAAAATTAGCGAGAAGTAGATTGTATAATTCTTTTATTGCAGTTAATTATAGAAGTGGCTTAACTCACTATATATGATCAACTCAGTTTAGTTGCAACCAAAAAGCCAGGACAGTTTTAACATTTTCTTTAAGATATTAATACAAGAGGAAAATTTCCTTTGTCTTTGCAGGATTCTTACTAAAGATTTGTAAGCAAAGAGAATCAAAGGTTAGAGATTAGACTAAGCGAGGTAGAGAATTAACTTTTTGGTTGTTTATTAACTTTGGAGAGGGAAACCGGCAAGAAATTCGAAAGAAGCTTTGAAGAAATAAATATTAATTTAGAAGAGGAAATTGTAATGCTACATTTAAAGCAGCTTTGTTAAAGTTTTACTTATAAGGCCAAAGTCCAATTCACTTTACAACAGCAGCCTTTAGATCTTAGATAGCTCATTCCCAATCGACCTGCTTGCTTAAAATTGTCTCTACTTTATATTTACTTATTTAATTTCCTGCAGCCGTTTTAGCTTCCTCTCCAACTTCTTTATTTACAACTAAGGCATATCATTTAATAAGCAATCCCTTTTTAGTTTTTTCCGTTGTAGCATAAGGCTATAATATTCTTAAAGGAGAGGATTAGAGGCTTTATCAATTTTATTTGAAAGCAGGGAAAAATCTAATTTGGTCTGACTAGCGAAAGTTTTTTATTTAGTTGTTGTCCTAAATTTAAAAGTCGATTCTGATTTGAAGCTCTTGATCTCTGACTTATCTGGATTCATTATTCAAATTCCTGTCAATAATATATTAATGCAAAATTATTAAACATTCAGCATAGGTCCTTACAAGCTTACTGCTTAACAGCTTTATTAATAAATACAATTGCAAAAATGTCTCAGTTCCAATAAAATAAGTCCAGACAGTTTATCTGTTACAACTCGTAATGATCAATCTATCTTAAACTGGACTTTAATAAACAGGCTTTAAAGCAGCTCGCTACCTTTAAAATAATCCTAAGCATGGCAAATAGCTTATAAATTAATAAAATTGGTCCTTATTAGCAAATAATATTAATAATTGAGAGGAAAGCTTAATCTCACTAGAATTTTTTCAAGAGACGGAAAATTTTATATTTGCATTGCTGCTTGCTAAGAGAATCAATCACAAAAGGTCATAACCAACAAGCTTAAACTCTCCTAAACCCTTCTAGCCCCTTAACAAATGGTTGGTCTAAAACAAAAGCGATTAAATAATGAATTAAAAAGTGAGATATTTTGTTTGGGGTTGCTGTTGCTGCAGCTTTTGGTGGGAAAGTTGAATTTGGTGGGCGAATACATAATAAATCAAAGTTTATATTAGTAAGGAATAAGGAAAGTTTATTCTTTATGCTCAAAAAGAATGTTTCAATTCATCTCAAGAACCCTTAACTTTGATATTAAAAGTCGCATTAGCATAGATTAACTAGCTCATCAATTCTGCCAGTAGCCGTTAATTTAACATCCTCACAATAAACTAGAATAGCCCACCCCAGCAGACGAGCCTCCCTAGCCGATTTGTTTTTAGATCGATTAATTATAAAATAATAAGTCAATATAGTAATCATTGAGGCTAACTGATTATAAAAAATAAGCATTATTTTAAAGTTCCATTAATGAAATCAATTAGTTTAGCTTTGGATAAATGGATCCACAATAGTAAACTCTCAAAAATTAATCATAGGAGAGAGTGGCCTTTAAGCCGTATACTCCTAATACAATAGATGCATGCCATAAATATATGAGTTTGCTTGAAAATTCTCTTGGAAATGTATTTATTTCTCTTAAAAATCAAAAACCCTAGGCAAACAACTCAGTTGATTGCTTCATTAAAGAGCCTATCAAGTTTAACCATTAATAAGTGCTAAACCCCAGACTCTAACTCATATCCTAAGTTTAACTTTTTATAACTTCCCTTTAAAAATTATTCTAAGTGCATATAAAGGTCAAATAAAATTTTCCATGGCCATAACCTCCTTCATTTATTCATTATCAACTTCCACTCAATTCCCACTCTCGACTATCCTAAGTTTTTAACTCAACCTATTACATAGCAACTCAATTCACTCAATTCGAAAAATATATAGGATTAGTGGATGCGATCTCTAAATAGCCAAGGAAAGGTGTTTATTTTTGGAGTAATTAAGATTATTACGCTGGTGAGTTTATCTAAGGCAAGCAGCAAGGCTTTGGTTGTTTATTTTGGAGATAGGGAAGGCATCTAGGCTTTTGGTTCAAAGGATAAAAAGAAGGGCCAGGGATTTAATGGAAAAACGGTTCAAAATTAATAGGATAGTGGAAAAAAGGAAGATTTATATTCTAAAGATCCTTCGAAAAAATAACTTATGATACAGGCTAAGTCTATTAAGGCTAAACTATGTTAGGACAGCGGCATGGTATGGGAACATATACAGCCCCCTCCTCTGTCATGTAAGGCCTTTTTTAGAATGACTAATTTATGAAAGGAAGTATTTCCTTTAGTAACGGGGATCACTATAAAGGATAATTAAAAGACGGTAAAAGGCACGGCTATGGGACATATTCATATAAAGATGGACAAAGTTACAGTGGAAATTGGAAATTCGGAAAAAAACACGGAATCGGAATAGAAAATGGGAAATAAGTTTAATATTAGTAAGGAATAAAGCTTAAGTGAGTCAGTAGTTGTTCATGAAGTTAGTCTTAACGAGCCTTTAATAAAGCGCTTGATTTTGTCGCAATTTCTGGAGCTGATAGTTTGATCTGCATGGATAGGCCTGTATTAATTCTGAAATTTTTTGAAGTCGAATAAATATTATTAGCTATGGTTTGATTTCACTTTTCTGATGCTATCCAATTCTTTTTTTAATTGTGCTACATATTAGGGCTTGCTGCTGTTATCATCCAAATCTTATATTATGACCACTTAATTTTTGTGCTTATTTTACTATTTTTTAATGGAGACCTTTCGGGCTTATCTAAGCTTAGAAATAGCCCTATAGAAATTGTTTTTACAGAATCCCTTTAGCTAGCTTGAGCTAATAAAAGGATTTTGACGAATTTTTTGCAATTTCTTTAAAACTTAATAATTGAGTTGAGTTTTGTTGTAGAGAGGAACTTTGTTTTCCTCCAAAAGTTTTTTGAGCATATAATTTTTAGGATCAAGACTAATGCATCTTTTAATTTACTCTCTCGTATTAATGAATTTTTAATTTTTAGACCTATTGTATTAATCCATGGCTTTGTCGAAGTGAGATCTTTATAGCTTCTTTTTGGCAAGTTTAATTATTGGTTGGCCTTATGTATCTGTAAAGCTTTAAACCAGTTTCAAATACTCCTCTTCAAATATTCTGGGGATTTTGAATTTGTTAAAGTTTTGAAATCTCAGGTGCTTCTCATTTAAATGCGATTCCTTTTAGCATTCAAGATAGTAATTGAACAAATTATTCCTCGTATTTAAAAGTGCATAGGGCAGAGTTACCGTGAGATCCCCTGCCTAATTAGAATTGGTGATCTGGACTTTTTTCTCGTAGAAACCCTTTGCCATGTCCTGATAATGAGCCATTTATATAAGATTGAAATGAATTTTGTTTAAAAACTATCGCATCTGGTTGATTATCGTACCCCGCAATAGATCAATTAGGCAAGCTAGTGGACAATCAAGAATAATGAACGGATACTTAAGAAGTTCAATATTTAACTAACCGCCAAGTCATCTCAAAAGTATCCCTAAACCAATCTAAAAAAGGCAGTACTCCTTCACGGAAAATACTGTTATTACACTGATAATTAGATACAAGACAAAACCTCAATTCTAACAGTTCATGGTTGTCCGGGCAATCATAAGTAATGGGCAGGACTTCAACATTAGATGGGAAAGTCAGTTAGGTGGATTAACTTGGTTGTGCCTGGATTTGATAATGAAGATTAGAGGAGAGGTAAATACTATGGCTCAAAGGATGATCTATGTTAATTGATAAACGAGCTGCTAGATAGTTTAGGAATAAAAAGGTTTCTCTTCTGCGGCCATTCAATGGGGTCAATTTTCATGACTTACTATGTCAGTAAATATTCAGAAAGAATAATGGGGCTAATCTCTATCACTGGAATAGTCGATTCATGGTATACAGGCTTAAAAACTTTCTATACTACCATTGTCACACAAAATAGGGACTTAATCACATCCAAATAATCATTGTAAGATTAATTTGTTAGATATCAAATCTTTGAAAGAGTCAACAATACAGCCCTTTAAATCAATTTTTCGGGAATCCCTTTTCCGAAGTTGAATGTTTTCTAAATAATGGCTTACACGAAGTTAATGACAAGCTATCTGACAGGGTTGAGCTAAGTTTTTGATCTAAACTTGAGAATAAAATCGTAGATCCTGCAGTTTCTAATTTTTGGGCGTAGCGATCCAATTGAAGATAATTAAAAGATTGAAAAAATGTTTTACCGAAAGTCGATCCAATTTCCATCTTCTGATCTATTCGAAAAAGTAAATTCAGCCCTTTACCTTGAAACTGGAATTAAATTTTGCACTAATCTACAGGCATAGTTTCTGCTTTTCCTCCAAGATACCGGCCATAATGCTCACAAACGCAGGCCAATCTAAATATCCAAACTTTTAAAGTACTTTGTGAGAACATGTTAACTTATTGATAAACTTAGTTTATGAATTTTTATGTAATTTATAGTAGAATAAGTGCTTGGACTCGAGTGTTCCTAAACCTTTAAAATGCTGTAAAAGCCAAAAAGTTTTTAGTAGCTTATCGTGGCTAACCAAGATTTTCACAAAGTCCAGAAAAACCTGCTGCTACTATTTAAACATTCATTTATCAAATTTCACTAAGACAATTTCTAACAAAATTCGGCAGGCATTCAAGCCAAGCTCTTTGCATTTAGATACTTATAAGTTACAAAAAATTAGAATTAGATTTTTCAAAAGATTTTGCAATAAGGATACTATTTAAGCAAGTAATAATAACGACCCAGACTCAAAGATTTACTACATAGGGGATGGCTTATTTAAAGCCAGGGAATTTTTAAGGCCAATGTGATTAAACTTAACTACATAGTTTATAGCTAACTTATTAAAAGATAAATTGCATCAAGTCTTACCCCGATTCAAAGAAACTTTTTCGAGAAATTGCTACTCGAAAACACAAATTTAAGGCTTTTTTAATAACTTGGATCAGCAATTTCAATGGATATGCTATCAGTTAAAACGATCGATATCAATTCGTTCATTTAAATGGGGGTTATAACTCGTCTACCTTCGAATACATTCCATCTTGATTTAAGAAATTACTCGTGCATGATTAGAGTGAAAACCTAGAACCTACTTGTCTAGCAAAAATTGGGAAAGGATTGTAGTATCGTTTTGAGAATGCTAAGAAATCATAAGCATTGTAAAGAATCAGATCTCTAAAATTTGACTTTATTAGGGTTTAAGCAAGCTAGAAAAGCAGCATTCCAGCTAGTCCTTCGAGGATACATTTGCCAAACCACCTTTAAACTAGACAAGGGATTGCTGATAGACTTTAGGCTTTAGTAATAAAGACTTACCTAAACGCTAAAGAAGGATTTACTGAAGACGATGAGTCTGCTCTGGAGAGTAAGTTAAAGGTATGAAAGTGACAGGAAGAAGGTACTTGATATTGAGAGGGGTCTATTGGAGGTGTGCAACCAGTATTTCATCCTGGTTAACTTGTGAACAATTAAATATAATTTGAATGAATAGTCTGGTAAAACGAATAGTAGACAAACATTTCGCATGTGATCCACGAACTAAAGAAAATTCAGAAAAATCGCTTAAAACTAACTAGTAGCCTTAAGCTGTCCCATGGCTAGATATCCTCGCTCACGATCTTGATACTTTTCAAATTGACTTTTCAAATTTGCATTATGCACAACTTCAGCCTAATTTACAACCTCCCTCACTTCCTAAACATTAAATTCTCCCAGCCAACGTGTACAAGACGGATCAACTAAAACTTCAGGCAAATAAACAGCAACAATGGGATCGGATTCTCGAAGACAAGAGGGTTCAGTATGAATTGAACATGCAAAAGAAAATATAGCAAGAAAGATAGGAGCAACTTAAATTCTGTGCAAAGCAGACAAAAGCAAACCCTTAAATATTTTAGAAACTCTATAACACTGGACTTTAGGAAAAAACACTAAAATAAATTACACATAATTATGTCAACAATTTGCCTGAAAACCACTCCTTCCGCCCCAAAATCAGCCAAGCAGCCGAGTTCCTTAAGGCTAGACAGCTACCAATTTTCTAAAGGATTGATGAGGTGCTGTAAAAGCAGAAGGAAGAGAGAGTGGCGTTGATGCTTGAGAAGATAAAATAGTAAGACATAACATTTAAACCAAAAATAAACTAAACTTCTTAAGAGATAATGAAGTAAAAGGAAAAAGATGTGCTAATTAGGCTAAAACAAGCTGAAATTTCATCTCTTAACAAAAAAATTGAACTCGTTTAGAAGCAACACTAAAAGATTAAGGAAATATGCACTTTTTAGCCATAAATCAATCCTGTTGTTGAATAGGTCAAGGACAGATAATTGAAGTAACTAATAATTAGAAAAGCCAAGGAAATCGCCCAAAACAATAGCTTCAGATTTTAACCTAGCATCAATAAGATAAGCTAATATATAATTTAAGCTGACCCTCAAAGGGCCTCCTAATCTGCGGCTTAAAAGATATAAAGGCTAACAAAAGGATCAAGTGATAAAGATTTATTAATTTCAAAGATAGCAAGCTAAGTCTACAAGGAATGTACTTTTAAGCCTCAGATCGATGAAATTAGCAGAAAAACAGGCAAAAAGACTTCTCTAACCGATTTGTCAAAACCTTCAAAAGATTTGGAAAAGGCCAACAAGATAAAGGAGTAGCTCTCTACTAAGTAACTTTAACAATGCAGTTTTAAGCCCGCCATAAATAATAAATCAAGGCAATTAGCACTTAACTTCAACCCTTGCCCCAACAAGACTAGCAAAGTCAAAGAAGATATGTAATATTCTTTAATGAAGGAGTGCACTTTCATGCCCAAAGTAAATTAAAAGATGCCTTACAAGTAAGTAAAGTTGGAAAATATGCGAGGTATGGACTCTTTCCTTAAAAACTTGGAGCAGAAAAAGTTGCAATAGTAAATTAAAAAGCAAGTTCAGCTCTAAAAATTCAGTTTGTAACAGCGGTACGATGCAAAGGGGAAAGGACGTTAGAAAAAAACAGAGATGCGTCCTTTTAATTTAAGCCGAGGTAACGTAAATTCAACGCGACTTCTGCAACAATAACTTTTGTAGGCATAAAAAAAAGTATGCACATTCCACCCTAAAATAAATAGTTGACTTATATTTATTTATATGGATAATATACTTAGGGATAAAATAGCGCAAATAACAGCTCGATGCGAAATCCTGCACAAAAAGGGCAAGTACTCCTAAGCCATTCAGCTCATGTAGGAAGTCTGCAATATCAAAAAGAATGTCCTTGGCCCCGAACATCCTTAAACTCATCAGGCCTCTGATAAACTCTGCTAACTACTGAATATCATAGCAATGGCACTCCTTCAACGGCAAAAACTGTAAAACTCTCTGTAATATTTGAAAAAAGCAGAGATATTAGCTCAGCGAAATCCCTAGCTCAAGGCAATTACTTTAAATAATATGGGCTGCTACTACAGGAAAACAGGTAAACACAGAGCCTCCCTCAACTTTTTAATCGAGGCTTTAAACATTGAACTCAAAGGCGATCACAATAAAACTGTGGCAGATACTCACATTAACCTTTGCGCTGTTCTCAGTGAACTGAGCCGGCACGACTAAGCACTTAAACATGCGATGTTGGCAATAATTTTTCTGCAGTAAGAGTTTCTAAGGCAAGCTCTGCCACAACTGCTGAGTCAGTTCTCATAGGAAAGATTGGCGGTTTTGACGATAGCTTATCACAATTTGGGAGTATAGTTTGAGCACATAAAGAGAGTAAGGTGTTGATCAGTTTGACTAGGCTGTAAAAATCTACACTAAGGCGCATGATATTGCCGAACAATATATCCCAAATAATGAACAACTTAATAGCAATATGTCCAAGGTCCTTCAGTCTGCCTCTGAGCAACTCTAAATTATGAAAAGGGATCGCAAAAAGAAAGTTGATATTTACAAATTAGAGCATACTCCGAACTAACTACCAAGAGTAAAGGCGAGCTAATAAATTTCTCGAAGATTGACAAGAAAGTCATTCTTCAAAAACCGCCCTATCGGAAGAGCTGAAGGAAGGGATAGAGGGAGGCAGCTCATCAGTTCCTAGCACGAGAGGGATTAATTTAAGTAAAGGTCTCGGTATGAATAGTAATATTGAAATGCTAACGAATAAAAAGGAGTGGATGATCGAAAAATTTTTAAAGCAAGCTAAAAAATTTGAGCAGCTCAAAATGGAGTGCGGCCTCTTCCACGGACAGCTCGTTGATGCTATTCCGCACGGGTTAGGACTCTTTAGGTTTAACAACGGTGATGTCTATATGGGAGATTTCCTGAACGGTTCAATTCATGGTGTAGGTTCTTATTTCCACTGGAATAATGATTTCTATGAAGGCAAATTCAATCATGGAAGAAGACATGGTCAAGGCACTATGAATTATCATAATGGGGACGTCTACTCTGGAAATTGGTCTGCAAATCTAAAACATGGGGTTGGAGCGATGAACTACAATAGTGGGTAGGTGTACGAAGGTGAGTGGTAAGATGACAAAAGATAGGGCGAAGGGTTGTTAAAATACACAAATGGGGTGGTATATTAGGGGAAGTTCAAGAGGGGGATGAAGGAGGGGTGTGGCAAACTAACCTATCCTTCAGGAGCTGTCTTCTAAGGGATTTTCAATCAGGACTATGTGTAAGGAAACGGATAAATTACTTTAAAAAACGGAGCCAATTTCACAGGAAATTATAAGAAGTCAGTGAAGAGCGGTGCTGGAATCTTTGTTGCTTCGCTAGGAGAATGCTATTAGGGAAACTGGGAGGACGACAACTTTAACGGACTGGGCGACTTCGTGTACTAGAACGGAGACCAGTATGTGGGTAACTTCGAGGAAGGACGGAGGCACGGGGAAGGCATCTACAAATATTGTAATGGCGACGTGTATAGGGGAAATTGGAGATTCGATAAAAAGGACGGGAAAGGCACTATCTAGTTGGCTAATAAGGACTGCTTCAACGGCACTTGGGAGAACGGCTTGAAGCAGGGCTTCGGGCTCTACGTCTTTTCCAACAAGGACCAGTACGAGGGCTTTTTCGAGAAAGGCTTGAGGGAAGGGAGGGGCGTTTATAGATGGGCCGACGGGAGCTATTACGAGGGTGAGTGGATTAATGACATGATGCACGGACAAGGCTAGTACTCGACCGCGCGGGGCTAAATCAAGAGGGGCAGGTTTTAGCGGGACAGCTTTAAGCAGTGATTAGTATGTAATTTGAGTTTGGAAAGTTAAGAATTCCCAATGAACTCATCTTCCACAAAAGAAGGTTCGTCTTCTGCATCATTCCCATCTATCAGATCCTCAAGGGACGTATTCCCCTCACAAGACGTGCTCCTCATCCCCCAGCGCAAAACACCCTCCATCAACCTGTTAGAGCCTGTTTAGATTTTCGAGCTCAGCCTCACAATAAGGATTGTGTCTGAAATGCTGGAGAGAGTTTACAGCAGCAAATCAACTACTGTTCACGTGTAAAACTGTCTGAAGGGCGATGATCTGGGACACATGAGAGTGCACATAATTCCCAGGTTTGAAGGAGACTTTAAGAACAACGATTAAATTTACAGCATGATCTTCGGATTTTAGAAGAAGTAGGAAAGTGACTAGGTTTGTCGAAGAGTACAAGAGAGAACTGTCCCTTGGAAACATCTACGGTCAGAAGACGATTAACGAAATAAACAGCGAGTGCAGCAAGTTGCGGGCAGTGCTGGACAGTATGATAGGCTAAGAAATTAAATCAACCTAACTCTGATTTATCATCCACTCAAATTTACATCTACTCTTTTTCATTTTACTTTTAGTCTTGGATTCCTATCCGCTCATACAAAAATCTCTTCAGCCTCGTCAGCAGTACCAGCTGGCCCAAACACCCCTCGATCACAAGCAGACTCACTCCCACGCTCATCAGAATGATCGGCAGCAGCAATTTGTCCGATATTTCTGAGGTGGAGATGCCGGTGCAGGCTACGATTATGATGGCGATTCTTGCGATCATGAGCCAAGCGTAGGTGACTAGAAGCTAGTCTTTGTAAGCAAGTTCTTATAGATTTTATACAACTTTTTGGTCCTAGAATTTTCTTTTGAAGAAAATAACCATTTAGAGAGCCAAGCTCTATGCACCGATTAAATTGATCATCCAGTTTGCTATCTTTTCTTTGTTCCCAAGTTACTCCTCCTCTTTCAGCGATTTCGTCACCTCCAATTCGTACAGAGTCATTCCCAGGGCTCCTTTAAGAGCGACGAATCCGATAGCAGTCACTTGAACATAGAGAGGCGATACAGGTATGAGGAGCAGGGCAGCGAATGTTTAGGCAATTGAAAGTCCAAATATGAGTGCAGAGAGGAAAGATTAGCGGGTATACTAGCTTAAAGGCCTTACACTGTAAATGATCAGCACTAATAGGACAATAAACGGCAAGAACATGATGTAGCTAAATAAAAGTGGAGGGAGGTAGCCTTCAATTGCTTAGCATTGACCCTTCTTTGATTAGTATCCTTAAGTACACTTATAACAGAAATTCGGATTCAGCGAGCAGGAACGGCAAAGATTACTGCATGGTTCCTTGCGCTGGCATGTGCCATCTGCCACTATCAATCCGCTAGGACAAGAATCTGCGCACTCAGACTCAACCAAGACTTTTGGGCTTTTGCAGGAGAGGCAACCGACTGCAGTCCCGTTGAAGCAAGTACCGCAAGCTGGGGAGCATTGCTGACAAATATTGGAAAATTCGTAGAGCCCTGGAGAACACTTTTGAGAGCATTTGGAGCTATCCCAGGAAAATTATTCTTTACATTTGGTGCAGATATAGTTGGGCAGCTTGGAGCACTCGTAGCAATCTGCTTGGCAATCCTTCTGCGTGGGAGAGTATATGGTATAAGTGTGAGTGCTGGAGAGGATCAAGTTGCCATTGTAAAAGGATTAGATAGAGGCATCGAACTGGCCTGACTAGTTGGCTTCGATTTCCTGAACAATGAACGAGTTCGAATTCTGGGCTATCTCCGCTTCTAAGGTTATTCTGGCTTTAGAAAGGTTCACTCTAGGAAGCTTCACATTTAGCAGCAATTTCTCTGGCAGCTTCTCATCAAACAAGAAGTACAGCGATATCGATTTGTCCAACCAAGCAGGGCTCACCAGAATCCTGAACGAAGCTCGATAGGGAACTGGCTTCGGCAGAGAAAAAGTCCCGTCGTCGAGTACTTGGTCTAAAGAATCATAGGTGGTGATTCTGAAGGATTAGCTAATTTCCTTGGAGACTTTTCCTTTAATGACAAAGGAGAATAGAGATCCTTTGGGACATGAAGAGGTGCAGAGGAGGACTGGGATTTTATATTGATTATTGGAGGGCCTCTAGAGACGAGCCGAAGACCCGTTGATTGTGAGAGCCAATTATGCGAGGTATGAAATTTCGAGAAGAATATAGCTTGAAGAAGACAGCTGACTCTAGACAACGAGGTTGAACTTCACCGTAGACTCAGTAAATATTTCCAGAGAACTTATCTCAATATTACTTATCTTAGGCGTACCCAGAGTGTTCTAAGGAACTATATTCACTAATTCAGACTCCTGCACCCACCCGCTGTCAATCTTTGACCAAACTTTCACCCCGCTTAATGAATTTACCCGGATAGCGCTCTTTGAGTTGCTGAACCCTGATATTGTTATCTCCAAGTTCTCGGGACAGAAGGTGCTGCATGCTTGCTGCACACTTATTACTCCACTATTAATTTTACAGGGAACATTATTGCTGAATCTCGTGGAGCATAGAAGGGCGGAAGTCTGTTAAACTAACTTGGCGTTGGTAAAGTCGATGAGGAAGATTGGAGAAAAGATGGCGGTTTTGATGAGGGATAGGGAGACTTTCAATTAAATAGGGGCACCGTAGAAGATACTGCTACGTTAGACTTTCATCGACAGGGGTAGCAGTTTTGAAGCCTGGAAAGTAAAAGTATCAGAAGACATCTTGAAGCTTACTTGGTTTATCACAAGATATCTGTTCAGTCCGAACGAAATACTGCGGTTTGAGTCCGGATTCGTCAGGCAGATGCTTGGCCTGCTGGGACTGTTCCTCATTATTGTTACCTTCTCTCCTGATACACCCTGTGGGAAAGAGAGAAGAGAGGGCTCACATGTATTAGAGCTGATGGGGAGCGTCAGCTAGTATCTGACAATATCTGTTGGCCTCTAGAGTAAGTTGATTTGTAGCAGATTATCAGCAAGGATTAGTTAGGAGGAGAAAGTGAGAGTAGGAAGAGCAGTGGCCGATGTGGTAAAGAAGTTGGCAACAAGCTCTATTGATTGCCACGGATCAAGCAATGCGAAACTTATAATTGAGGAGTTAACGACATTGGCTCTAAAGGCAGTGTACCCAATACTAAGCGTATCGCAATTGGTCAAACTACCAGAAATGGTCCTGGAGGCAGCATTGAAATTGCAAGCACTCAGCAACCCGTTAACTCTGCACACGATCGCGCTATCAGTCTAGATTATGAATTAGGGAATGTTCAATTCGAAAGTTGCTGTAGTTTTTGGAGATAGGCTTAAATTTATTGTGTTGAAAGCACTGGATGGCACAGTAGGGACATTTATGTTGACAGACAAACCCGTCGTGGGAGTCAGCTTAGGGGTTATTAGCACACTACCGCTGAAGGCAACGTAAGCTTAGTCGGCTGAGCCTATTTGCACATTCATGTACACATCCATCTTCGAAGAAGGGTTGACAGCCCCTGACAATATGAGAGACTATTGGTAACTAGTCGAAGTGAGATCCGATGACTGAGTACATCCCGGACAAGTAAGCAGTTTTTTGAATTTTATGATAAAACCATTAGGAATTCCAGTCAAAGCCGAGCTTGAAAAGAGGATCGACGTGGGCTTGGTTACCTAAGTTTGTGCTCTGACCAGGGTAACGCCTGAAGATTTAGGTAAGATTGGGCCGAGGGCAACTTCAGCCGTGAGGAATATGTTGTTGAGGTCTGCGAGGAGGAGAACGAAAGGCCTCGGAGTTGAGGCGAAGATAGGATTTTTGGCAGTGATTTAGATAGAGTTGGCCTGGAGCATGGATAGGGCAGAGATATCGTCAATGGATATTTATGTTATGTAGTTTGCCGGATCAACGCTGGTGAAGATGCGCAGGCTTGAAATCGCTATCGAATTTATCTTAATGCTCACCGGTTACTGGAGTTGCATTGTCCCTGGACGAAGCAAGATTCTTCCACCTGTTGGGATCACAAACCCTCCAGGAAGTCTGTAGGAAAAGCTTAAAACGGTTGCTTCTCCCGCCATGAAGCCTAGTTTACTGCCTGAGAATTGGGCTGGCCTGGGCTTAATATCGGAGAGCATAGCTGTAGCGGGGTTGGTAACAGCCTGAATAGTAAATTGAGAGGGGTCCGAAATTAAAGGTGGGTTTAGGACGTTCTTTATTCCCTTGATCATTAAGTTGACATCAGCTTTGGGACACACAGAGGTCGAACATTTCTGCCCCTTGAACCAAAGTTCAATGAAGTTTGTTTCAGAAATTTGCTGTTCGCAGACGGGGACACAGTTTAGGGCCACAAGTTCGAAGTAAGATTTAGGAAGCCGCAATACGTATATGGTGTTCTGCTAGATCTAGCAAGGGAGCTTAAATATCATAGTTAGCTCTTGAGCCGCAGCCGCCTATTGGGTCAGCATAGAAGTGCTTACAGCCAAATCGTGAAGCTGCAGGGATGGATACGTGAACTCGGCCTGGCTGAAGACTCTTGTGTTGTAGACAGCCTAGATTTTTATTTTTAAGGGCCCAGCATATGTTAGCTTGTTGGTGGCGTCGAGCTTTATACTAACAGACTTTTAACTCTTGGGAACGAGGATAGTGGCTTGAGTCAGGGCTTGAGATTGAGTGATGGTGAGATCACAGCTGTAGGGAACAGAGCCAACTGCTGTACATTTAGCTCTGAGTAGTAAGTCAGGAGGGTCTGTGGTGAGAAGGAGAGTAGATGCTATTGGAAGCTAAGTGAAGGCGGTGAGGGAGATGAGTATGGAGTTTAATGCACCAATTTTTAAGTCAGGATAAGAAATGGTCTGGGTCTAAAAATTGGGAATCGGCTGGTTGAATGTTAGGATCTGTTAGTTGTAGAATGCACTCTTGCTGTCATAGAAGAACCAGATCTTGATCGCTCGGGTCGGCGCAGATATGTCGTTGGTCAGGCCCTTAATCAATAATTCCGATAAAAGCTGGATGCAGTTCACTGAGCAAGCAAAGGTTACCCGGAACAAGTTGCTACTGACAGTAGAAATGCTGCAAACGGTGTTCAGGGCTTAGCAAGACATAACGCCGTATTTAAAAAGCCTGTCAGGAAATTCGATATCTATTCTCATTAGGTTCAAGTCAAGAGCTTAGTTGAAATTCAGCGGCCAGACTAATTAGATGCGAAGATCGCTACTTTAGAATGCTAGCAAAGAGCTCAGACTAAATTTAATTTAGCTGAACTGGCTGGCGACTGAGGGTTGGATTGCACTGCCTGGGTAGTTAACAGTGCCGACAAGACGGTCTTAAGAGTCAAAGAGCTGAAGGGGAATTAAGGAGGTGGAGGGAGGAAGAATAATGAACGGGAGTCTGCAGCTGATTAGCAAGGGATTAGTTAGTGAATACTTCTGAGAGCTGGAGAAAGTCTAAAGATTGAATGTGATTTCTTTAAGAGAAAGCTAGGATGGAAAACTTAACGTAAATTTAGAAGCAAAGGCCAGCAGATTGGGCACTTTCAGATCAGCAGTAGCAAGTGAAAAGGTTGTCAAAGAATTGATGCTCACTTAGCCTGGAAGCCTAAGCACCTCCACCTAGGGAATCATGAATTGAGAAATTTGCGAAGCAGCGAACATATTATTACTATCCTTTAATTCAACAGACATTGAGGCAGCTGGGAAGGTCTTGGTCGATCGGCTGTTTACAGCCGTTAGAGTAACCACAAAAGTTTGAGCTTGCTACCTATCAACAATAAAATAGCAATAATTTGATCCACTCTGATAATTCAAGGCTGATGAAACTGTTGATATAGTCGCAGAAGACAAACCGTCCAGCTGCAGCTGGTCCTGACTCCACGTCAGTTTAAGCCTTGAACCTGCGTTAACTTTCGGGAAATTACAAGAAAAAGTAAGAACTGAGGGAGAGTTAAGCAGAGAAGCTGATCTGCTGAATTAACAAGAGCCTGGGGCAGGAACTGTGATGGAAAGTTGACTAGATACAGTAAGTATGGTGAGAAGGGAATTATGAATGATTTTTACTATTAATTGCGGAGTAGAAACTGTATTAGGATTGGCTAGTGAGAAACTCAAAGTGAGAGTCTGCTGTATGAGCGCCTGAGGGAACTAGCTGTGCGTAATCTTGATGACATTGCCTGCGACTGCACAAGCAAGGACGAAACCAGGGATCTCTGCATTGCAAGTGGAGGGGAAGCTGGTCCACTCACCGCCCAGGGCCAGCTCGATTCTGCCCATGGTAGAGTCTGGCACAGGGATCGGCAAGTCCCAGGCGTAGATGATATTGTTAGTTGCAAACACTATATTAGAGGTTGTAGTTAGAGTAGGAGTTGCACTTAAAGTGGTAGTTGTCAAGGGGAGAACAATCGAGTTCTAACTGATGAGTCCAGATAGGCTGTCTGCCCACATTCTCACTCTCACTGGGAATTGGGATACCGGGTTGAACGGACTGTTGATAGTCAGCTAGACAGTGAAACTCCCAGAACAGAAGCCGTCTCCGCAAGTTACAATCTTAATCGATTTGAGAGTTCCAATGGTAGTATCAACGAAATTATTAGTGACTAAGCCATTGCTCTTGGCAGTGCCGGTGATCACAGGGTCGCTCATTCCGGCAAACATGCTTGGGAGAGAACTGTCATCGAAAACGATTTCAAAGCTGGGGAATAAGGAAATATAGTTTTGGGGCAATTCAGGGACTTGGATTTTAACCTGCATAGAAGTAGCAGTGAAAGTGACAGCAGAGTTGGTCACAGTTAAGCTCAATTCTATGGGATTTAGTTTTTAGAGGTTGAACGAAGAAGATTGACTGACAAGCTGGTAGTCGCTTGTAGGGCCGATTGAAACTATCAGGCTCGAGGAAGGAGTCACAACAACCACCCCGTTCGTAATGGTGAAGCTGAAAGAGAAAGCTGTCAGTGTCGGACAACTGTTGCCTGAAATCGAGCAGTCCTACACAAAAGTAGCTATAAAGTAGTCGCTGTTCTACTGACTTGTGAACGAAAATGTTTGACTGCCCTTCCTGGCAGCAGAGGGACTACTTCCGAATTACTTCTTAGAAAAGAATATGCTGATGAAGCTGCCCGCTTTAATCTAAAGCGCTGAGGTGAAGGAGACGGACAACTGTTGGTTTGCACCAAATAGCAATGAGGAGCGCGAGCCTTGGATGGAAGCGAGAGGAGTAGGGGTGGGAATGAAGCGGTAGTTAGAAGAATAGACGATTTGATTCCTGCTATTTAGAAAGTTGATGAGAAAGTCAGCAGGAGCCGTAGTAGCAGGAATTGCCACTTATTTAAATTTGAAATCGAGATTGTCAGTGAAGATGCTCTTACTTAACACCAGAACTCCGTTGTTGAAGTTTGATGTGAAGGTTAAATCGGACGTGTCTGTGACAGTGAACAAAAAATTATTGACTGGCAGTGGGACAGAAATGCTAACCTGCATGTCATTGTATAGGTTGAACCCATTAAGCCTGAACCTGAACTCGCTGGAGGAAGTGGTAATGCCTGGAAGGGCACTGATCCCGAGTATGTTGATAGTGCCTGGCTAAGTTGCTTTGGGATAGAGCCCAGTGATGTTGGCAAAAGGGTCTATGGAGGTATGAAGAGAGATCTAAAGCAAGTAAGTGGATGTTCCTAAGTAGTTGACATTAGTGAAATAAGGGATTTGCAGGGAGATCTGAGCGCTCGGATCAGTCGACAGAGGAGTGTACGGATTTGAAAATACTCTGCTTGAGTCGCATTGATACTGAGTTCCGTAAACGTTGAGAGTCATAGTGCCATAGGTCAGGCTGTATTAATTCGAGGCTTGCCCTGCCAATGAGCTAGCCACTCGCAGAATAGCATTGGCAGGCAAGTCTGAGAGAAGTCTGAAATTGACAGTGTAGATTACACTGCGATCCCCGACTTTATAGGAAGATTGGACAAGAGTGCCTGGAATCATTTGTGGGCCGAGATTGTAAACAAGGAAGCAATTGGCGGAGAGGGTGAAGGTGTTGGTGGATGAAACAGAGATAGAAACTGGTACAGTGACGGCCCTGTTGTTGAATCCGTGTCTTATGGGTCCGAAGTAGAAAGAATAAACTCCGTTCTGAAACGTTTGACTCATGTTTAGAGAGCATATATTTAGTTTGCAGGCGCAGTTTACCGAAACAGGGGCAAGCGCGCCCGACCTGTAAATGCTGCAGCTACGGATTTTTGAGGTGTCCACCTGTCCCACGTTGGCCACGTCGTTGAATTGGAAATTTATTTGAGAATTAGCCGTGTACATGACTGAGGTTCCCTGGAAGACGTAAGTGACGTTGAAATAGGCGAGGGTGCCTAATTTGAGGGAGTCGATGGAGAAGAAATTGTTGTCGTTGATGGTGACAGCCTGCTGGGCGAGGACCGCAGGCGTTAAGAAAAACAACATTTGAATTTGAATTATAATGAATCACTCTTTGCCTCGACAGACCAGTTTAAGCATTTCCTACTTGATCATTTCGAGACTCTGCTGGACCAGCTTCTCGTTCTCGTCGTCGATCCTTTTCAAAGATTTTTTCAGCTAGCCGCAGATGTTTCCAAGTTATCTCTCGATCTCGACCAGAGCTTCAAAAGTTGCGTTCTTTATGTTCGGGACAAATATTGGAGACTATACGATCGACTCCCCCCTCTCAGGACGGCTTCGTACATTCTGCTGGCCCTGGCTGTCGAACTCTGACTGGCTGCTGCGAGAAATGAAAGAACTAGAGCCCTGTTCGCGCCTAAAGAAGAGGTCCTTGGGAGTTTCTGATGCGAGGATGAAGATGCGGTCGTTTTCGGTTAGCTTGGTGAAGGGGTGGGGCTTGGTGTAGGTGTAGGGAGTTTAGTTGGCCAGTGCGCCTTTGAGCCTGTAAAGGGCGATGGGGATGATGTTCCTCTAGATTGTGAAATAATTAAGCAGCTCTCCGAAGGTCTTGTTCACGAAGTCTTCAGGCACCTCGATTTGCCACAGGTTGCTCTTGTTGAAGTTTACAAGCTAAACCTCGGCGACCTTCCTCACCTTTTCGGGGTCTGGCTTGCGGCCAGCAATTATCTGTTCGAGAATGTTGATGATGTGCTGGTTGAAGTAGCTCTGGCAGAGGAGTGTGTCGATCGAAGTGGAAAAATAGACTTCGCCTGCAGCAAAGAGTGAAGTGGTTTAGTAGAAGCCATCCTTCTAAACATTGTCGGCCATGAGAAACTAGATTGAGCTGGAGTTAACAATTTAAATGAAGACCTGCACCTTTTAGTTCATTTTTTTGATGGCCTTGTAGATGAAGATAAGCTGCGAGTCCTCGTAGTCGTTGCTGGCCAGGATGACCGCCTTGCCTGCAGTCGAGATCCCAGCCCCAATCAAGTCGTCCTTCTAGAGCGGACTGCCTTTGAAGTAAATTACTCCTGGAAATCTATTCAGCTATTCCAAAACCAGCTTATCCTATTAGAGGTGCAGAACCACGATCGGCTGGTATTCGATCAGCTCTTTTGCCCTCAGTATCTTCACAAAATTTATCAAGTTCTTGTGCATCCCGCAGACGATCACGTGGTTGCTCATCTGCAATCTCACCTAGCTCTTTGGCTCGGCCACCACTGCCGCCTCCTTGATTTACAACTCGCTGTAAGTGGCCAACTGCATTTCGGTGTTTTCGTTAAGTCGGTTATCAGCTGCCAGACTCTACTAATCCAGGTCGGAACTAATTTTATCTGCCTCCTCTTTGTCTCCACAGATGACATAGACGAAGGGCTTGTAATTCTGGTCGTGTCTGATTCTAAACAAGCCTGGGTTTAGTCGAATTATGTGGTGGTTGCTTATAAAATACTCCATCCCGATTACAATTGCATTTAATTAGTCGAAAACTTACGCAGCCATCTCAGAAAATGTTTTACCAGTGAACCGAGAAGAGAGAGCCACTCTGTAGATTTCGTTGAGTCGCCCTTCGTTGTACTGCGTTATCCAGTCCTCACAATTATAAGCAGCCTAGTTGGCAGATTTAATCAGGTTGCAGACCAAGGAGATTATTCCAGGACAGAAGCAGCTTTTGGCGAGGAGGTTCATTTTGAATTCTTAGATGGCAAGAATGTGGTCCTCTTTGGTGGAGGCCATGGTGCTGAAGTAGTGCTCCTTGCTGACTGGGTTAATGAGCTGAATGGCTATTCTTATGTTTCTTCCGTTCAGGTAGTACACATACTTCTTGATTGCTAGCGCAGTTAGGATTATCCTGTGATCAAACTGCTAAGTCTCTTAGCAGTGTTTGGTTGTCATGAGCATTACCATATTGGCCTGCCCAACAGCCGCTCGCTATAAGTCAGCCTGTATCAGTGCAGAGCCCTGCAAGTAATACAGCACTTGCTAGTGGTCTGGGTCGTTTAGGAAGGATTCCATTTCAGCATCAGGTGTTTTTTAATTAAGAATGACTACGTTAGTCCTGTTGGCGCCGTGGTCAGGGTGGAAAAGCTACCTGCAAAATTCTGTTAAGGCGGAGACTCCTACCTATCCACACAGCAACAGGAAAGAACTATTTTTATCCGGCTTGTACACAGCTCTGCTATAACTCGACTGAATGTTGAGTAAATGGATGAGTTCATTGGTTTGCTTAGGAATGATTATGATGATCGTGACTATCATCACTACAAGGAAGAACTTGCCAGCCACCGTCGCAGGCTGGAAATCACCATACCCCACTGTGCTCATCACTACGAACACGAAATATATCATGAAGTGGAAGGTCAGCATCTCAGGCTCGAAGTAGAAGTCCTTCTTGAATTATTTGCTCTCGAGGACGAACATCACTCCTGATGATACGAGAACAAACGTAATGACAGTAAGAAAAATTAGGAAAATCTGTCGGTCCACCGAAAACAGCATGTCGTAGGAGCGGTTCAGGTGATACCGCTTGTGCACGATCCGCGCAACTAGCATCACTCTCAGGCTGCGAGATATTTGCAATAGCTGATAGACACTGCTTCGACCGAAGAACGTTAGGATGAGGGGGGCCGTTAGGAGAAAGTCGACAATGGAATGAATGTTGAATATGAAAAGCAGCGGATGCTGATGGGTTAGCATCTTGAGCACATAAAACACAGAATAAAGAATAAGTAAGACTATATCGAAGGCGAAGAGGAGTTCTTCGACGATGAGCTGGTAGCAGTCAAGGATGAATAGAATGTAGCCGAGGAGCGAGAGGATGCCGATGACGAAGTCCATGACGGCGGCTCTGGGCTCGGCAAAAAGCCAGTTGAGTCGTTCAGTCCAGACAGGTTCCTGAATTTCTGGGTTCCTCCTTAAAACTCTGTCGGAATTAGTACTAATGCTTAACTCTTAATTGGAAAAGAAATTGCTCATAAGGCAGTACTTAATTACAATGCTCACTTAACTCCAAGCACTCCCTTCCCAGCCTCTTGACCAGCTCACCCACAAGCACCTCAAGCATGTCCTCCTCCTCCTCAAGTCTAGTCCGCATCCAGCCAATATTTCGCTACTACCCTATTTTCTTTCCAAACCCATCCGGCCCCTCTCAATAAAACTAATTGTGGCTGAACTCTTGACACTGGTCGGACTGTTGAAGGAGGTTCCGTTCAGACTGCTGGTGGAGGCTGCTGAAAGAGGTCGGATTATAGTTTGCTAAAAGGGAAGTGTTTCACAGTCGCTAGAAGGAGGATGGATCAGTCTTTAAGGAAATATGACCATATAATCGGAGAAGGGAGTCGAGACTTCAGAGTTCTTAGGGCCATCTTCCAACAGAATCGCTCGCAAGAGGATTAGACTGTAGACGGATTCCTCACTGCTGTTTTTGCCCAAGGACACCTTTAACAGAATCTTCTAGTTCAGGGTGACTCAGCAGGTAATGCGTCGCACAGCCTTTTTGCGATAGATCGTGCACTTCAGCTGCTTCAGCGAGAAGGCGCTGCTACTAGGTTTGGACAATATCAAGGAAAAAACTCTAAAGTTTGGCGAGTTTCTTACCAAAAAGGGGTAAAGGGAGCATTCGAGCTTAGTTTACGCCATTCAGGAGGGCTAGGTGACGCTTAGCTATGGTTATGCCTCTCCAGTTCTCGCCGACTCACTCCGGAAGACTTCGTAAAAGTTCTGTGACTTCTGCACCTTCGGGAAGGGTTAGCTGGTGGGGATCGAGGCAGCCTTTAGCTAGGATAGAATTTTCACAGTGCGCTGCACCTCTTAGAAGGTGAAGGTGCAACTAATTGACTTGGCTTATCTTAAAACGCGCATGTCCACACAATAATTTTCAGAGATGTTCTTGGCCTTTACTAAGCAGCTTAAAATCCGCTTTGATCAGTTGTGCTAAAAGGTTGACCGAGCCAAGAGCACTGAACCTGTTTACTCAGAAAAAACGAGAAGCAAGAGCTACAGTGTAAAAAGGGGAGAAGACAAAATTAACCAATTCATAAGCGAACGGTCTGCAAACCAGAAGGTATCTGCACAGTTCCTGCTGAGGCAGAAGCTGAAGCTACGAGAGTGCGTGTCTAAGTCCTTTACTTACAAGGACACGCGAGTGAAAGATTAGATCTTGCTCATCAAGAAACTTTAAGAGCAGAGTCCCTATTACATAAAGAAGAGGCACAACTCCTTTCTGCTGTAGCTGCTCTAGGAAAGCAGGATCCAGCGTAGCAGTCCGTAGAGGAAAAAGGGCTTTCAGCGTTCTATCAAATTTTGATATCAGATCTCGATGCGAGAATCATTGAATAAGCTCATAACTTACAGGAGCTAGTCCTCGCCTCCTCCTTGCTCGACCACCTCCTTGAGAGCAGTCATCAACTCGTCCAACTCGTCCATCCTGCTCTTTTCATCCGCAAAAGTTATTCTGTTTATTCTCTCCTATATCTAGCTCTTCTTTATTCTATATGTCTATACCGTTTAGTCTTTGGACTTGCTGCTGCTTTAGGTCTCCTTGGGCGGGACGGGGCACCTCTTCTTGAAGAACTCGTCTCTTGCAATCTGCTGGGCAGTCCTCACATTCCTAGAAAACTCGTGTCTCAGAACGGCCTTGACACGAGTCTAAGGGTCAGGCTGGAGAAAAAGTCCCTTGCGTGCGTTAGCAAGAGCGAGATCCATGTCTGATTAGGAGGTTACCTTTCTTCTGGTTCTAGAGGATGTGTTTCTACACCTCCATCTGCTAGAGCAGCCGGCGCTTTTCTGTGACTCTTTGCAGTTGTTAGGAGGATTTCGATTTGCGCGCATTAAGTTCCTGCTGCAAGATGTTGTTTATCAAGAGCTTGTTGTGCTAGTTTGCCTGTAGCCGCTTGTTAATAGCACGAAGTTTTTTGAGGCTGAGGAGGTGGAAGTGTTGCTGGGTGGAGGCGATTTGTCTCTGCTTCAAGATCCTTTTGTTGCTGAGCTAAAGATGAGCGGCAGACTTTCTTTTTTCGATCTGCTCTAAATTGTTCTAATGATTTTAAAGCTTCGACTGTATCTTGTTCAGCCTGCTCTGTCGCTATTCTCGCTCTCTGACCTACAACTCCCCTTTCATTCTAGACCACTACCACTTCACCCCCCCTCCCTCCTCTCCCTACTATTTCTCCTACACTCGTCTGTCCTTCTTTCTTTATTTGGTTTCGACTTTGGTGTTAAAGCGGTTAATTTTGGCTCGCTCATGCATCTGGATACTTGTCTACCTCCTTTTTCTAATTTCCTCCTCGACCAGCTTTTGGAGTACTTATTTTCTAAAGTTGACTTATTTTTGCTTTTCTTGGCTTGCCTTGAGAATTGTTGCTCTTTTAGCTAAATCTAAGGCCTAAATTTCCTTTTTCCTACTTTCGGTCACGCAAGTCTACTGTCCTGGGCGCATCTGCCTCTCTTTCGGCAATCTAGCTCGAAGCCGAAACTTTTGCTAGTAATTGGTGATGGGAGGGATGTTCTGGATGAGGCGTAGTTTTTAACCGATGACAAGGTCGTGCTGTTGCTAAAGAGCGGGAGGAAGGGGAGAAGTGAGCCACTGCTCGAAAAGCTGCTACATGGGAATAAATAATCAAAGCTACTGGACAACTGTCTTTTACTTGATCCAATTGCGCATCTACTAGAGCTCTCTTCGGCGGTCGTACTTGATATGCTAGCCTGATTTAGATATCATCAACAAAGTAGGATAGCCTTTCACCTCGAAACTCCCGCAAAGTCCTCGATTCACTGTGCTTGTTATTATCACACCAGTCCACCTATCCGATCTACACATCTTACAACTAGTTCGAGCTGGCGAGCTCAATCCAGGTGTCCTTGAGAGCGACACAGTGACCGCACCAGGGGGCGAAGAACTTGATGAACCAGTGTTTGGAGGCGGGAGTGCCTTAAATGATTCCGGTGGCGGAGGTGAAGTTATCGTCGCCAAGGACGACAAGCTACTTGGTAAAAGTGTGAGATAGAGTCAGTAGAAGTATCATATGATTAATAAAGATTAGTGGCTTAATTAAAATTGAAATGTTGCTTTTTGCAGTTCTTCCTCCTATCTTTGCACAGAACTGTCTCCCCTTCGGTGTCAGGCTTGCTCTCGGACCCCTTTTCGCTGATGTTGATGCAGCCACGCCTCTCATCCTCGCTTTCAATGCTCCTTTCCTCTCTTGCAACTACTCCGTCTTCATTGGGGCCAGAATTCAGGTCTGCCGGAGTTCGGCTGTGAGCTTGGTCTCAACAGTAGTGTGGAAGTGCGACTTAAGCTTAACTGAGAATGGCAACACGAGAACCCTTTTCAACTACACTATCCAGTACTCAGTTAACGGAAATCCTATGAATTATACTGTGATCGGAGCATCTTATCCTTCGGTGAATAGCCTTAACACTATTTCGATCTGGGTGCTAGGCGGCTGGGCCGTTCCTCCCAACTCAGCACAAACGCTAAAGTGTCTCGAAAAATAATTTCCAAAAAGCAATGCCACGTTAACAGTTCTCTTGGGTAACTTGGGCTATGACCTAATCTCCAATTACGTTGCCTTTCTAAAGATGATCGAGCCCTTCAGTTCTTTGGTTCCCCTGCTCGTGATCCCTGGGTAAAATGAGTTGGGCTCGAGCAACGCCAACCAAAAGCTCGTCTTGGAGGCCACCTTCTTCACGGCGAGAGGGAGTTTGTAGTCAGGGTTTATCCGCCTGGGCTATAGCCTGATTGTGTCGATGAGCCTGCAGGAATTGATAAACTTTCCAGGGATGCTGTCTCTAAACTCGGTCAAGACTCAGATTCAGGAATACATAAATTCACCCAAAGGCGCCTACATTAAAAATTTTATTTTCCTTAGCCATTATCCACTGTTTTCAAGCGAGGCCACAGCTATGGCAACCACGAATAGCTCCTTGCTATCCTAGCTAATCAAGTCTTTGCCTTCCACTTACCCTTCGCTAGTCCTGTCAGCCAGGCCTTCCCTCTATGAAAGGCTAAAGCCAATCGACCCTAGTCTGCAGCCAGCGCCATTCACTTCCACTCTAACTTCTTTTAATGGCATCAATGGTTTTGTGTTCACCGAATTCAACAGTCCTATCCAAATCATTGAAGGCGCGGCTGGAAACCCAACCACGCCAACACCTCCTTCACCCTCAACTCTCTCATAATTTATCTCTACGAACCAGGGGTTTGGAAAATTGGTGCTCAAGAACTCATCCACAATGGAGTTCTACCACTTCCAGTCAAGCAGCTGTTCGGTGGTCGATTTCATGGTGATGATGAATGGTTCTTAAAAAGTGAACTGTGGGGGAGTGTTGCTGGGAGGAGTGGGGAGCGTGGGGATAGTGGTGTTGGTGGGCCTGCTGCTGATGGGCCTGGAGCGTCCGCTGTTGGCCAGGAAGGTCTAACCAGCCTAGTTCAGCCAGACTAAAATTTTTAGCTAACCTTAATAGATGATGGAGTTGTGATTAATGTTAAGATTCGTCAGATTACCCTTCACTCAACTCAAGCAGTCCAAACTCGTCCTCCCCAATCTCGACTACGCCTACTCCGACCTTTAGCCCGTCATCAGTGCCAAGCTCCTCGAAACTCACCACTCAAAACATCATCAGGCCTATGTTAACAATTACAACTCACTCCTTTAAGAACTTAAATGTACATATCTTACCAGCTGCAGAAGAGAGCAATAACCACTTCAAAGTGTCGGAATTGTTGCCCAAACTCAAATTCAATTTAGGTGGTCATGTCAATCACGCCATCTACTGGGAGAACCTGACACCAATCAGCAAAGAAGGTGGAGTCCTCCCTGACCCCAATTCAAAGTTTGGGCAGCATGTTATCAGCTCTTTCGGATCATTCTAGAACCTCATCGATCTTATGTCAAAACGCACAACGGCCATCATGGGGAGTGGTTGGGGCTGGCTCGGTTACGATAGACTGACAAAGTCCCTAAGAATTTTATAGCTAGGGAACCAAGAGATGCTTGGCCCTGAAGGAGTAGCGCCACTGCTGACGATTGACGTGTGGGAGCACGCTTACTACATGGACTACATAAACGTGCGTGCGAACTACGTGAAGCAGATCTGGAAGATAATAAATTGGAAGAAGGTAGTCGAGAGGTACAATTCCGAGGCTAAATGATCTTTTATAAATAATGGCTCAATCTCTCCCAGACCATCTTTCCAAAAGCATCCTCAAGGAAGGCATCGGGCACCCTCCCCAGCTCGGACAGCTAGTCCACTGTACCTCTCTCACCAGTTTTCCTCGTCGCCAGGTATGAATCCGGAGAAATCATTGTCGGCAATGAGGTCGAGCAGCTCAAGGCTGTGGTCGGCAATGGAGACGTGATTTAGCCAGTGGAGCGAACGCTGCTGACTATGTTGATGGGATAGCGGGCAGAGCTAAGAGTAGACAAGTAATACGTCTAGAAAAATCTTAAACAGCTCAAAGCCTAGCCGATAATCTGCGAAATCGAGCTCCTTAGGATCGGCCAGCTTAACCAAGACCCTTTCCTCATGAACGTCTAGCAGCGCATCGCCCTCGCAGATAGACTCAAAACCTCCGGCAACTAGTTCCTTAAGGCTGGTTCCTTTGGCTCTGCCCAGTAGGAATATCAACGGGGAATCAGTATCATCAGGGACGATACTCTGGAGTAGAGCATGCTACTAAGAACGAGCCTGTCCACGAACTTAGCCATGGCGTTCATGAAGGATAAAAAGAATGAGGAGGCCAGAGATCTTATGAAAGCATGTATCGACTAGGACCTAAGGACAACAAAGGTTTATTATAGGAAGGCTGAGAGCTAAAGGAATTTGAACCTGTTCAAGGAGGCCTTGGAAACGATCGAACAGGGCATTTCGCTTGGCGATGAGGTGTAACTGAGCAAGTTGCGGGAGGACGTGCGTGCTAGGCAGAAAAAGCAGGAGGCCAAAGAGAAGGAGGTCTATTCGAAAATGTTCGGTTGATAATTAATTTAATACACGTATGATATTCTCGATTGTGCAGACAATTTCCGCCCTCCACACCATCTAACGAGCAGCTGTGCAGCAATATCTCGACTAGCACCACCACCTGGCCGTGCTGACGGCGAATGAGGCGTCGTCCGCCTACAACGTGCTAACGAAGGCCGAGGAAGTCTTCGCAGGTTACCTCAATATTGTGCACGTTGAGGGCTAGTCTTAAAGCCTATAATACCTGGGTACTGAGAACCCTATATTTTTTAAAGGAACATTCGATCTGGACTCAGTCTCGGACTTCTTTTTGAATGCAATCAATGAAATCACTCTGGAGAGGTCCAAAGTCGCCAGAGCAAACAAGGCCTACCGCGACTTCCTGGACAAGGAGCAGGAGAGAGCCAAAAAGGAAACTGATTAATAAAAGAAGCTCACTTAGCGATCTGATCTCAAGAGACTTGACCCTGCTAGTTTCAACGACATCCTCGCTAAGAGCAAGGCGGGAGTGCTGATATAGCTGTTCGTGGCGAACTGCAGCGAGTGCCGGGACTGGTTCAAGTAGCTGGAGAAGACGGCAACACAGGGAGTGGGTAAATTCGTGGTAGGGAAATTAAACTGCTCAGTCCATTAATAATTCTGCAGCCAGTTTAAGATTTAGTCTTTCCCAAAAGTAATTTTTTATAAACCAGGCAACAAGAATATCAACTCCTACTAAACCTATCAGTCCAGGAAGAGCAACACAGCCTTCTTCTTCACCGAGTGGGCTTAAAATATGAACAAGCAGGCCGCCCAGTCTGTCGACGTCTCTTACATAGACCAGTCCTCCTTCGACTCGGTCTGTAAAGGCTCCAAGATTGTCTGCTTTTTCCTGTTTTAGAGCGATGAAAAGCTAAAGGGAAAACTGATTGAAATAAAGAAATAATACAACGACAAACCGATTACACTATTCTATGCCTCTATTTCAGCCAATTCAGCCTTAGCCAAGCAGTTTGAAATCACATCTTAGCCTGCCATTCTGTTCATTCATGGCCAGCGAAAGCGCTTCGAAGCTGTGGTCAGGAGTGATATCTCTTAAGAATACCTCTCAGAAAAGATAGCTGCAATCATGGCAGGAGAGCGAAATAATTTTAAAAATTTCAAAGACGAAGTGGTTGTCAGCTGAATAATTATCTAATTATATGAGCAGAACTAAGTAAGATTATCGGACCATCGTCAAAGCTTTGAAGCTTAAGGTCATTAAGCTGCAAGAGCAGATCAGTTCCTTGGAAGGGCCTGAAGAGAAATCCTTGTCGCTTCCCACCTCTGTCTAAGATCTGTTAGAGCTGCTCAAGTAACTCCAGAACAAGCTGAACCAAGTCGGGCTGACAGTCTTCGATTATTTTCGGCAATACGATTTAGATTACTCAAAGGCTATTTAAAAAAGTGCCTAGTATTTGCCCTAATTTTCCATCTTGCTCAATTTGATTTCCAAGTCCTCAACTGTCGCTTATGCAGATTTGGAATCAGCCTTCGCACGCATGGGTCTCACTGACTCCCGCGACGATCTGTAATCTGGACTGGGAATAGCGATGTAGCTAAGCCAATTCGAGTTCAGCAGCCTCTGGGAGCGAATCAGCGAGGGAGGGAAACTGACGAACAGCAAAAGACTAGTGGAACTTCTGAAAGACAAGTACGATATTTTCTAGATTTGTGGGCTATTTACTCGACTGAAGTAGTAGGAATAAGCGCCTGACGCAGACTTAGTTGAGTTTAGGTTGAAGTGCATTCTGAATTAGCAAGGGGCCAATCCCTTCCCTAAACTGGAGAAGATGCAGGAGATCCTGGCCCAGCCTCTGAGTTAGAAAAAGATCGTGTCTTCCAGCAACCAGTTCATGAGCATGGTAATCACAGACATCCGCTCTCAGATTAGGCATTCGCTGAAACGGAGGACGGGGGTCGAAGAAAATAGGTAACTCCTAAACGGACTCAAACGAAAAAGTTTATCCTTGTCCAAAATATTTAACAGCCTTCTCGAAAACTTAGACTGGTAGACCTACCAAAATGTCATCACTTTCAGCTTCTTCCAAAAGTGCATGAGGCTCGGCGGATTCAGAGGCATGGACGTTAATTCACAAATCAGGCTCTTTTTTGCCATCGATAAAGAAGAAAAAGGTCACATATCTTTCGAATAAATATTTGCTTTCTTACTCTAGTACCACCAGTCGGAGGACAAGCTATAAGTGGCGTTGAAGCTTCTGTTTGCGAGCAACAGGTAGCACAATGGGAGAGATGTATTGGACGTGCTCTAGGTGCTGGAGGACACTGAGGAAAGTAAACTCAGTGTGGAGAAGATGACCTAGATTTTCGGTCTGAAAAGGAACATTTGGACCAGTCGGAACATGCTTTAACTGATTATGTGGGTTTTGCTTTAGGAAAGAGCCAAGTCAAAAAATAAGATAGTTCCAAAATCCTTGGAGGCCTCCAGGGACTTTCTCATTAAGAGAGTGCGCAACCTGGTCTAGCTCTAGAAGCAGGACTAAAATATAGGGGAGTTATTGGAACTGCATAGCCAATCCCGCATTTAGCGACTCACCATCGCTGTCGGTATGATTTGATTAAATGGGCACTTTGAGTTGTTAGTATGCCTGCCGATCATGCAAATGCCTTTAATGCAAAGGGTGCTGCCAATAATAATATAAGAGTTAAGCACGAGCCTAATCGCTTTTCTATTCCGAAGCCAAAACCATCAATGCAAATGAGACAGTTAGACGGACACTTAGCTAACTCCCTAGCTTTCCATACCCGGAGCAGCCCAGAGGAACTCCTCGTCCCGCAGTTTTTCTCGTTCGGAAGGGTACAAACTACGAGGGAGAGTGGGAGAACAACATTCCGCACGGGAGGGGAAAATTGCTCTATTAAAAAGGGACAGTTTTATAGGGAGTTTTCGAAAAAGGTTACGCCAACGGACCAGCTCGCATCGTCTATCCCAGCGGTTAGTACTTCTAAGGAACTCTCAAAAATGACATGGCTACCGGGAAAGGTTCCATTGTCGGCAACGACTTCAAGTTTTAGGGCAATTTCGAACGCAACTATCCTTCAGGACCTGGCCAAGTAAAATCAAAATAGTTGATTTTCAAAGGAGATTTCAATGAGGGGAAAAAGAGCGGCAGAGGGATTGCTGAATGGCCAGATGGTACTATTTATTAAGGCTAATTCAAGGATGATTAGATGAGTGGTAAAGGAGTGCTCAAACTAGCAAACGGATAGATTTACAGTGGAGAGTTCAAGCAAGGGAAATACTAAGGAGTCGGCGAATACAAAGATAACTCTGGAGGTTTGTACACAGGGAGATACAAAAATGGATTAAAAGATGGGTAAGGAATCTACCGCTGGAAAAATGGACAGACCTTTCGAGGGTTTTGGAAGGAGGGGAAGCGGTAGGGAGTGGGAGCGATAAGGACGGCGGGAGGGCGATAGATGAAATGCTAGTGGAGCAATGACAAGTGCGTAGGAGAGGGGAGGATGAGTTGAGAGCATGCTTAATTTAATATGAGAATCACTTTGGCTTTCTGCTTGATTGCAATTCTATTTACTGGCTAGGCCAAGACTAAATCCAAAAAGAAATAAAAAGCTGTTCCGGAGCCATAGCTTGCCGAACCCCCTAAGCCAGCGCCCTTTAAATCCCTCGACGGACTCGGTGACCTTTGCACCAATATTTAAAACCAAGGAATTTCCTTGGATAACGGCTGGCTGCTGGTTCAAATCCTGGGTAGAGAGGTGTGGAATAGTCCGAACGTACTAAAAGGACTGGGAGGATTAGGCGTAGTGGTGGTGCTGAAGAAGCTCTGGGGCTGGATGAGAGGGAGCAAGGAGAAGTCGTAATGACGATGAATCATAAACGCATAAGATTATTTCAATTCTTAATGCTCGCCTCCACTTTTTACAAAAACTAGAGATGCTTGTAAACTTCGTCACTGCCGCCCGAGCCCGACCACCCTTAGAAGTACTTTCCGTACTGCTGCACCACTGCGCTTGCCACTACCTGCGACTTGTTTAGCTCCTTAGGCTGCTCGTGTCTGATACGCCGCTTCTCGATCTTGGCAGCTCTTTAAATTTTGTGCCTTTCTAGCTCGAGATTTGGGGCTTCAGAAGACTTTTCCTTAAAGGTTTAGTCCTACTTGTCTTTAGTGCGGTGCTACTTGGGCTCTCGTTTTTTTGAAGCTTACTCCGATCGAAACTCCTAGGTCCTTTATTATCGTCGCTTCTTTAATTATTTTTCTTTTTTCTTTTATATTTGGTCGGTCATAGCTGAGCGTTCCTCCCTCGGCTTCCTCACGAATTCGGTGTTGATCTCGAGTTTGCCGTGCTTCAGACTGTTGTATTCAATTACGGAGACAGACTACGAGTAGTCAGAGAGTTTGGCAGGAACCTTCTGGTACTTATGCTTGTCTAGTGGCTGCTTGTCCTTCATCCGAATAATATTTTAGACTTAGATGGGGACTTCCCTGAAATTTTTTTTGTAGTTCGATCGTTTATCGAGTTAGGAGGCAGGATAGATGCGTTCTCCCTTAGGTGGCCTCTGTTAGTTGATCGGCGGAAGTCTGAAATCGCTGCTTCTTTTGACGATGGACTACTTCGCTCGGCCTATTTCACTTCGTACTTTCAATTAATCATCTCTGTTCTCCAGATTGCTCTTACTTTTTTTAAATAAGGAGCTGCTATTTTTGATGTGTTACCTTAGTTTGGACTTTTCTTTCGGATGCACTTCGCTTTTGGCCACTAGCTTCTAAGTGGCTTCCTAAGGAGTTTCGTTCATCTTTTGGTGGAAGGGACTCTTATGGAGGAGAAGGGGCGGGGAGTTGAGGATGAGACCGCTCTTGCCGATGGTGGTAGCCTTGTTTTTGAAGCGTTCAAGAAAGTTAATATTCATTTTAATAACAATCCCATAGGTTATAAAATAATAATTTCATGTTTGATATCTTTGATGACCGAGTCTTCGAAGAGCAGGCTGCCCTCATGGCACAGCTCATACTCCGCTGCAGGCAGAAGACTCTCCCAGTCCTCCCCAACCTCCCCGTCGGCTTCTTTAGAAACGCACACTCCTACCATGCTCCTGAGGAACCAGCCGACATTGTTGAAATTTTAAAGACTCTATAAAACTAACTTTTTCCTGGAATCACTCAGTGGCAATCAACCAAATTTTTTGCTTATTTCACATCGACAGTTTCACACGTGTCAGTGCTAGCTTAGATGTTCGCTCAAGCCTTTCACTCTCCCGGTTTTACATACAGCTCAAGCCCCTCTCATTCCTAAATTGAAAGCCTTATCATAGATTGGAGTTCAGCTGCACTGGGGCTACCTTAATAATTTTCATTCAGAAAGTCAGGGGGAGGGTGCATCACAGCCAGCAGCTCATAGGGCGATGTGCTATCGGTTCATATGGCTGTCTCTCTAAAAAAGAAGTAAGGACACAAGCTGAGCAGTTTGGTGGGTTATTATGCGTAATTCTCACACGTGAGTGTAATAAAATCTTTGATGGTAAAGTAAATATAGCATAAACGTTCAGTTCCATGCTACTACAGTTCCACGGAAAATAATTATGTGGTCGACTATTAATGGCTTTAAAAGAAGATATAGTAGGACATAGCCTCAGGGCTGGTGCCATTTTGGTACGGAGCCACTCTCGGAAGCACTGGTTGCGGTGCCTGTGACAATCTCTAAATTATCGGTCCAATCCTCAAAAAACATTCCATATTTCTTAGTGTTGATGCTGCTTATTTAGGCAGTCTCTTCATTGTCCCTGAATACAGAGTCAATGGCCTTTAGCATGCTGACATGATCATCATCAATTTTTCCAAATCAATGCTTGTCGGCAATGTAGGAACTGTGCTCTTCGTTAAAAACAGAAAGGCCATGACGGACAGCCATAAGATGGGAGATTTCAGCATACTTTACCAAGGAGAAAAAGACGAGATGGCGGTGGACTTCAAAGACTGGAACATTTCGTTTGGAAGACGGATGAATGCACTTAAAATTTATTTTGTGTTCAGGTACTACGGACTCAAAAAAATAAGAGAGTTTCTGAAACAGAAAATTTTTCTTGCCAAACACTTCATCTCCAAAATTACATAAAACAATAACTTCCAAATTTTCGTTAAGCCCCTCTTCGCGCTTGTCACTTTCCGCGCCGTCCCTAAAGACCCCAAAGAGGAAATCTCAGCCTTTAATAAAAGATTAGCAGAGCTAGTCGCTAAAGACACCACATTGGGCTACATTACTCCCACCTCTCAAAGCGGGGAGTTCTTTCTGAGGATGGTTGTGGCTCATCCATCTACAACCAAAGAAGAAGTCTAAAATTTTGCGGCCTATCTGGAGGCCTGTAGGAAAAGCATATGAAATAAAAATGCATTAATTGATTTTATTGGAATACACGAAAACATTGGCACACCTGCAGCTGTCTATGCTCAAACGGCCCAACTTTCTACGCAAGCAATTGCTTCGGATAGCAGGTAGACAGCCTTGTTCAGCGTGGGAAGCTCTCTCTCAGCAGAACTAGCTGATGAGGTAAGTCCTCCTTTCAAGAGTGAAATAAAATGAATAATGAAACTTATAATTCAATCCCATTGGAGTGCTATTTGTATTTGCCTTAGGGAGACTTACTTTACGACCCAATCACCAAGCAGAGACTTATTTTTGGAGGTTCTCTTTCCCATTCAGATAAATAGGTCAAAGCCCTCCTCTAACTTAAACAATCCCTGCATAAATAAATAGTATAGCAGTGGCCTGACTAAAGTCTGCTGAGGTTCATTCACGCCCGCAAATTCGATATCAAGCTGTCAGCTGATAGCGTCCTCTAGGCACATAAATTCAAAACAAAAGCAGAATAACTCGCATGTCCGGAGGAATTGGTTTAGCAGTTTAGAAGGTCTGGAGTGATGTATTGCCTGGGTAGAGACTACTGCTTTCGGCCTCTGATAATTTTGGAATTAAGAAAGCTGTTCGAGCACAAGGTTTAATCAGAGATAATGCTGCTTCTGCTTTATAGGTTTCTGTAGTAAGTGATAGACAAGTTTATGCTGCCAGGACAAGTCTAAAACTGGCATTTGCTGGTGGATCTGGCGGAGGCGAGTATTGCCTCTAATATTTCAGTAAAGGCTTCACAAGCTATTCAAAAACATTTTGTAGGTGATAACTAACGTTTACCGTTCGAGGATGATTCGAACCTTCATCCTGAACTGTCCAGGCACGTTCAGCTTCCTTTGGGGCAGTGTTAAAATATTTCTGGGATAAAATACTATAAGGAAAATTAAATTAAGTGGGGAGAGCACTCACCCTTAGATTTTCTAGTTCTTTAATTCTGCCCAGATTCAGGCCAAGTATGGAGGCACTTTTCCTAACCTTTCCCACTTTCCGAACTCCCTAGTCCCACCTCCTATATTCTCTCCCTCAGATACGAAGAAGTCAAATCTGCTGAGCGAATAAAATTATTATTAGAGATGGCGTGCAGGGCAGCTGAAAAATCACAAGATATGCCAGCCAGTTATAGATAGGGTTGAGCTCAAAAGAGTAAAAAAGATATAGGCCAGTCTGGCTGCACAAAAATCCAGTGTCTTAGTGAGAAGGGGTGGGGAAGCAGAGTAGACGGAGTTGGAGTAGAGACTGCCGCCGATCAAAAGCATGAGCGTGTTTTTCAGTGTGAAGAAATATTTTAAAGAGTTTCGAGGCTGAGTGAGAAAGCGCTTGTATAGCTGATGAAATATAGACATCATTTCCGACCTTCAATTATATTCTTATGTAGCAGAGGAAAAATAGACATCATTTCTCAGGCCTTTCTAACATAAGAGAACGTCTCAAAAGAAGGAATAAAACCCAACCAATCAACCAATCCCACTCCCAACAGCGCCACAAGCCTTCTAAGCCTTATCCTACTTTAAATGGCTTTTCCGATACTTACAAACAGTCAGGAGCAAGTTTGGAAGACTCAAAGAAGAAGGTGTAAACAGGAAACAGCAAGGTAGTGAGCTTCTTTCGAAACAAGTATTCTGAGGAGGAGCTGTAGCGAGTGCAAGAGGCGCTGGTTCTGGTGCGTAACAAGTATTCAATAAAAAAATCTATCTACAAAGTACTGAACTCTTATTCTAAAAGTAATAAGGGTCAGCTCTCTATCAATGAACTCAGGGATTTCCTCTCTCTTAATGCTCTTAATCTCAATGACAAGGAGCTGACGCTCTTCGCCTAGTATATCAAGGAAGAAGAGCGCTCCTCCCCCGAAATCACGGTGGAGTAGTTGGCCAACTTTGTGACTGACTTCAAATCTGCAGGGAGGAGGGATATGTGCTCAGACAGCGAGATCAAGATCGGGGAGAAGAAACTGTCGCAAACGAAGAAATAAGTGTTTTCAGAGTTGGCCAAACATTACAAAAAGATCAATGAACTACTTCTTTAGTCGAGCCTCTCCCCTTAATAGATGTTACAGGCTCTCCCTATTTAGAACTACCACAAAGACTTCTTCATAAACAACAACCTATTCAAAGAATACTTCTCCTCTCGCGGTTTCGATGCAAATTGCTTCCTCAAGCATCTAGGCCTCTTCCTTCCCAAACGTCCACCTTTCATTCAACTACAAGATCCACCCATCCACGGCCCTCAGGACATCCGCAGAACTGACTCCTTAGTTACCGAACGAATCATCAAAAAGAGCACTCCCGTTAGGAAGCTACTTCTGGAAGAGTTTCCGAGAAGTGAGTGCCTTTTGCAGGAGCTGGAGAAGCAGGGAATTGAGTAGGTGGTGAACAGGAAGGAGCTTGACACGTTTATAAAGGGGAAGTTAAAAGACAGCCCGAAAGTGAGCTAATAAAATATCCAGGCCTTTTTGAACTTGTTCTAGTACAATCGGATCAACCAAACTTCAAGAGCTAAGATTCTCTATGTCCTCTTCACCGAAACAAGGAACTAATACGAGTCCCGCATTCAGCAAAGGCAATCCGGCCCGCCTCCCGTCCGTCCTGTCGAGCCAAATTCATAATAAGTAGACCCAACCGAGGCACTCGATAAGCTCTAGAAAGTAATTGGTAAATTGTAGGCAAGACACAACAAAATGTGCAAGAGGTTCGATAAGGACCAAGACGGCATAATTTCATGGGATGACATCTAGCAGACTCTAAAGCAACTAGGGACGGAGGAGAAGGACAGTCGAAAGATAATGGGATACTTTAAAGGTCTCGATAAGAAAAGCTATAATTATCAGTAGTTTATCAATGTCCTTTAGAGGCAAGACCACTCCGCAGACTGCCCCAATAACACCATTCCCAACCGAACTTACCTTCAAAAGGTTAGCCTCAAGACCCAGCAAAAATTCATCACTGGACTCTTCTAGACATAACACCATCCCCTTACCAAGGCCATGCGCTTCACATCCACTCCCATCCACAAAAACACTTTTGTCAACTTCAGGTGCCAGAACGCTGAGGACTAGCTGCGATTCGATCGCGCAGAAGGTCATCGCGAAAGGAAAATCAAGGATTAAATGAAAATCTAAAAGATGCTTTCGTAGAATAAGCTAAGGAGGATTCGGGTACGGCAAGAGACTCTGCAATAGAAGATTAAAGGGGAGGAGGAGAGGGAAGTACGTCCTTGTGTGAGGATGGACAGCTGGAAGAACTGGACAGCACTTAGCACATGCAAATCATGACGGGCCGATCTGCTTGGGACTGTTTTCCATCTAAATTTGTTTTTGTTTGAGCTGAATTTGCTACAAAGTCGGCAGGATCTCCTTTACGATTGCTAAATCCTTAGGCAGGCCCTTTAGGTACAGTGCGTGGTTCGAAAGAGTTTAGCCGAGTCTTAATTTCAGTTCGTCTGACCCACAATCGTTTTTGATGAGGGCGTGGAGGAGCTAGAGGGAGTTCCTGATGGTGACGTATCTGACTAGGTTTTATTGGAGGAGCTTGTGCTAGAGGAGTTGCCACAATTGTTGATCCTTGAGGTTGAGCCTTGCTGAGGAAATGGCTATTTCGGTCAGAGACTAAACATTTTATCGGTTGTATTGCTTCAGATACTATAATCCAATTGGCAAAATGAATTCCTTGAATTAGGGGCCTAGTGGAGTTTGGTGTTTGGCCAGGGTCTGGAACACCAGCGCCATGTGCTTGTCCGTGTAGTTCGCCAGGTTGTTCTTCAGCAACAAAGCGTGCTGGGCCGTGTTCGTGATCGCCTCGATATATCCGTAGAGCTGGTTGAAGACGGAGATGCTCTGGTGAGTGTGGGAGGGGATGGTGAGCTTGGTGTTGGAAAACCTCCTGAAAAATCTGAACATATTGTATAATGAAAAAAGAAGTTTAAAAAGAAAAGGACTGCAAGGGCTTTAAACCTCTGAAGCCCATCGAGAAGGGCTCCAAAGGCTACCACCTCAAGCAGATAGCCCAGATGACTCTCGGCTCCGGAAACATGTCCCTCGCCGTCGAACTCCCCACTGGCTAGGATTTAAACGAATGGCTCGCCGTTAACATCATAGAATTTTACAATGAAATCTCCATACTCTACGGAACCTTGACTGAGTACTGCACCAAGGAGTCCTGTCCGGTTATGTCAGCAGGCCCCCGTTACGAATACCACTGGGCCGACAACGTGATCACCACTCCCGTGAAGGTGCCGGCGAACTAGTACATAGAGTACCTGATGACATGGGTGGAGGGGCAGCTGAGCAATGAGAGCATCTTCCCGTGCTCGATCGGAGTGCCCTTCCCCAAATCATTTTTGGAGAAGGTAAAGAAAATATTCCAGCGACTATTCAGAGTGTATGCTCATATTTACCATTCGCATTTTCAGCATATCTTGCTGCTGGGCTTAGAATACCATCTGAACACGTGCTTCAAGCACTTCGTGTACTTCCTTGACGAGTTCAAGCTGGTCAGCGACGGCGACCTCGCTCCTCTCTCCGAACTCATCCAGCAGTTCAAGATGCGCAAAGAGTCAGTTTGATTGTTATTTATTAATCACTTATATTTTCACATTGCTGTCTTCTTACTCCGGAAGTTGAGTTAATTTTTCGTAGTCTCTATTGATCATTATCAGACTAACCCATAAACTTCCTGTCCCCATCCAGAGGAACACACTCAGCAGTGCCAGTACGATAAACATATTCGTCTGCAGACCGCTGCAGGAGGAAGTCAGTCTGGAATTGAGAGTCTACAGCCAGATTTTGCTGTTGGTGGAGTTGAAAATACCATAGTCCTGATGGAGTATGGATTGGTTTCTGGAGATCAAGGCAAGGAGGGGTTTGAAGTTGATTGAGACTGAGGTGAATACGTTTAAGAAATTATTGATTGCCCACATGGAGCCTGTGGTTATCATGTAGAGACTGTTGTTTAGCTGTTTGAGCTTTTATTGTCGAGGCTCATCCCATTTCGAGTTCAGCAAAATTAAAAACTTAGAGTAAATGCATTGATTTGGCTGACCGTATCGGCTTATTACCGAAAATGGCACTCCCGAAAATTAGGTGCAGTTAAAGAACCCGGGACAAATGTTTGTCGAAGTCCCAAAGTTTTCTGTAAACGCGAAACATGCCGGTAGACACGAGGCAGATCCCAAGTAGCTGCAGTTGTAGAGGGTGGACTTAATGCCGGCTCTACAGGTAACGTCGGTATTTTGGAAGTTGGGGACCCAGCTGTCGGAGTCTGCGTAGGAGAGGCAATTAGCAGTGGAGTAGACTTTGTTTGATATCTTTTTGAGGTGCTAAATAGCGAAACTGTCAGTGATGTCTAGCACCTTGTTGTTCATAAGATTGACTATTATTTCGTTCGCCTTGTTGAATATGACCTGGCTCCCCTCCGCAGTCATTTTCCCCTGCTCCTTCATAAGCTTTTCGTAGCTCGATGCAGCAGCTAGTCCGTCCCTTACCACATCAAGCGTGCGGCCCATCGAGGCCGAGAAGGAGGCGTTCCTGAAGAGGTCTCTGCCCATGAAGAACCCAGAGTAGAAGGCTGACTTGTTTTTGTCGAGGCCTTTTAATAAAAATAAGTTGTTCATCGATGTCTAGTTTGTTAACAGGACCGGATACCATTTGCATGCAAAGGATGCTCCCATGAATGCCACTGTTAAAATCGCCACTATACCCGCCGTGCCCATCAATACCACTCCCTGCATCGCCACCACTACCGTCGAGCAGCTCCGGCATCTCTCCACCCGGAAGGAGTAGAGTCCCAAGACTGCCATCAGGTAGACGATAGTGGCGAGTATAAGGGCGGAAGAGGAAGCGTAAACAGCTATTTTAAGGGCGGAATGAAACTGTGGTGGGGCGAGAGTAGTTGCATTGGTGAAATTAAATACGAGAGCACTTTGATTCAAGTAGCCTTAAAGGCTAGCCAAGGATTCTTTGATAGTATTTTATGAATTTGTGCTTAGGAACTAGCTGGTTCGCAGCATTGCAGAAAACAGATTTGTTGAGAGACTGTACGCGTTCTGGATATAAGTCGCAGATATGTTGTGGACCGTTCCTGGCTGAGAGATCGGAGTCAGGAACGACTTGATGTTGGACGTCACGGGAACGGCATTGCCCGCCTAGTTGTAGAATACATCGGTATAAACAGAGTTGGTAAAACCCTGGAGGTTGTTGACTGCGTTGGCCTGGAATAGGTTTTTAGCGCTGGTGATTTATGAGTCCTTAAGAGAGTAACTGCTCATTGAATTTTTGATTTCTGATGTGAGCGCAAACAGGCCTCGCAACTTACCCCTGAGTCCTTCGAGTCCTCCGAAGAAATTACTGGCGTTGGAGTTGATGGTACCAATCATACCCTCCTCAATCGATGATAATATGTTGCATTCTGCAGATGAAATCGATCCAAGCAGTTGATTTGAAAAATATATGTTTCCCCCCATTGCAGACATCTGCAACAGTGTAAAGGCGAGGAATAAGAATGTAGGCCAAGTGACATAACACGCCGAAGATTATTTACTGATGTTGCTGCAGCAACACCGAAAAGTATTTCTGCAACACCCGAATAATATGAGGGCGAGCAGGAAGAGAAGAAGAAGGAAAAGGGGGAGGAAAGCGTTGAGGGCGAGTTCGATGAAGGAGGCGGCCTTGGTGGTGAGCAAGTAGGAGAGGAGGAGTTGGGTGGAGTTGAGCCTGCTGTAGAATAACGGGTTACCTGTTTAAAAGAAAGTTTTTGATTATACTACTAATGAATTATTAGCGAAAAGAGCGAGGTAGGAGTCTGAGATTGGTAGGAGGTAGTTAAGTTGTTCGGAGGTGTTGTAGAGAGCGCAGAGGGATTGTAGGTCCTAGGAGTAGTTGAGGAGGAGGAGAGTGTTGCGGTCGAGTGTGTTGGCTAGCGAGAGGAGGATAATAATCATTGGAATAATGAACATTGCAGAAGTGCGAATTTGCGGTCGATATAGAATTATCTAACGACTTAAACGGAACGATGACGAACTCAGGCACTTCCTGGCCGTCAACATCCAGAGCAACGAACTCGTCTACATCAAGTTCGAAGACAGCAAACTCAAATCCAAAAAAATCATCACTGAAGGCAGGGTCCTCCAGAGCATGCAGGGTGGCATTGGCATACCCAGCATGTACTGGTGCGGCCAGGATTAGGACAGCTGCATCCTCGTCACCTAGCTTATGGAAAAAAACCTGCTTGAGCTACACAAGAGCTGCAATGGCAAGTTTAGCCTGAAGACAATCCTGCAGTTAGCAGACAAGATGATCGACATAATCCACTACCTGCACTTCAAGATGCTAGTGATGAAGGTCCACTCGCCTAGCTTCTGGTCGATCGGGAGCGGAGACAGATACAACAATCTCTATCTGAGCGAGTTCCAATACCTGAAGAAAGTGTCAGAGGACCTGGACTACCTGGAGGAGATTCCGAGCAACCAGCAGGGGGCAATCTCTGTGTTCACCTCGCCCTTCATCCTCAAGTACTACATCTACGACTTCAAAGATGATCTCATTTCTCTCTTTTTCACCCTTATCTATCTCTACAAGGGTTCCCTCCCCTGGCTGCCCTCGGACTCCACCGAGCTGTTCGAGAAGGGAGATCACATCAAGGAGCTTATCTCCAGAGCCTCCGTCGATGACATAGTTCGGGGTTTGCCTCCCCTCTTCGGAAAAATCTTAAGACAGTTATATAAGCTTTAGCTTAGGGTTAAGCCCGACTACAGCATGATAAAAGCCCTGATCCGACAGACTCTGTTCAAGGAGGGTTACGACTACGACGAGGTGTACGATTGGCTGCTCCTCCCGCCCGAGCCTATTAGCAATTTGTAGCTCTTCCAACCCATTCAGATCGAGGTGATTCCGAATGAGGAATAGTTCATGCGTGACGAGGTTTAGGCCTACGTGAACAGCTAAAAGGATGTGAAGACTCAAAAGGCAGTGGCCGAGACTCAGAAGATCGCCTCGACCAGCGTAAACATCCACATGAGCAAGCCGGACAAAAAGGACAAATAGAAGTGCTCAATTGTCTGATTAACATTTTCTTTACTCTCATCTTGGCATCTACACTTCCACGTCCCAACCTCTCAGGAACTCGCGCTACTCTCGCCGCTCCACCTTCCGCACCACCCACCCCTTGTTCTACTTAACGCTTCGCGCGCGGCTCTCTCCCCGGATGAACTGCGTCCTGGTGACAAGCCTGCGCTGCTCCTTGCTGACGAAGATGAGTCCGTCGTGGAAGGCGAGGGACTTGTTGAGGGTGGCCTTGAGGCGGAGGGGACACTCGCAGCAGTAGAGGGGTCGGTGGTGGGGCAGGAGGGGCTGGCCGGGGTGCCTGATTCTGAAGTTGGGTTGAGGCATTAACGGAGTTTTAAATATAAAATATAAAGATAATATGTTTAAAAAGAAGAACAACTTCCCCCACAGCAGCCGCGCACAGTCTCGCCCCCTTCCCCGCAACTCCTCTCGCTCCTTCCCTCCCTTCGACTCTCTCAACTTTTGCTTTAATCATTCCAAAATTGATTTCTACAAAGCCTTCCACCTCAGGGCCGACAAGTTCAAAGTCCAGTTCGAGCTTGCGCCCACCTGTCGACCCCAGCCGATCTGTATTCGTTCGATTGTTAAAGAATAGGTCTAGCCGCAACCTGTAGCTATGTTTAAGAACAAAAGGACAATCGAGGAGCGGCCAGTGGCAGCAAAGAGCACTTACTAGCGCAAGGCAGTGATGGAGACGCAAGCTTCTCCGGAGGCGAGACCCCGCAAGAAATTAATAAGCTCACTAAAATCCAACCTAAAATAGGTAGTAATCAAACTCTAAAAATGCATCCCCGAGGAACTCTCTCTCCGTACTCCTCTTACTAGGGCCCCTCGTCACCCTCAACTCCGATAAGATTAAGGCCCAGAGTTTCGCAGTCCTCGACCCCCAAACCTGCAAACTAATTGCCTCCTCTAAAGCCCACTGTTCCCAAGAAGTGGCAAGTCTTACCAAAATCATGACTTGCTTCACAGTGCTGCAGATAGTGCGGTTCAAAGGCATCGACATGCAGAGGATCCGGCACATCGTGTCTGCTGGTTCCTAAAGAATGAGCGGAACGTCAGCGTAGATTCTATCGGGAGAGATCTTTTCAGTGGAGCAACTGCTTTACGGAATGATGCTTCCCAGTGGAAATGACGCAGCCATCGCTTTGGCTTAGTGGGCAGGCGAACTATTATTGGAAGAATAAGATCCTGCCTTTGTCAAGTAGTAGTATCCTATTCCCAAGGAAAGAAGATAGGTCCTTGTCAAAAGATTCATCAAGCAAATGAACGATTTCAGCAGGCAGATGCAATTGAAGAATACTCGTTGGTCCAATCCCCACGGACTTTCAGACAACATGAACAAATCGTCTGCCTACGACATGAGTCTTATTTCTGCTGTGGCGTTGAAGGACCCTATTTTTCGGAAAATAGTTTCGACCCAAAGCTACAAGGCCAAGATCAGCACCGTCGAGGGGCAGGAATACTTTGTCTAGTGGGAAAATACAAATAGCTTGCTCAAAAGCAAAGGCTTTTATGGCATTAAGACTGGAGTCACACCTACTGCAGGACCCTGCATGGCCTCCGCCTTCGGGACTTAGGAGCAGCAATTCATTATTATCTTGCTAAGGACCAACCGGCTATGCAGGAGGTTCAAGGAGAGCAAGCTAATACTCTCTGAGACACTAAAGTAGCTGCAACGTGTAAATAAATGCGAGAAGGCGTAGTAACTGCTGGAGCTGCTGGTGCGGAGGAGAGACAGCGAGGAGGATAGTGTGGAAAGTCGAAAGCTCTGATCTCAACTGAATTTATACTTATTTTTGCATTAAATCTACTCTCCTCTAACCTGGACAGGGCCGGATAAGGATCCGAGCTCAATCTTCTTGGCTGAGAGTCGGCCCTCTCCCCCAGTCAGCAATACTGCATTGATCTTACAATACTAGCTTTCGCTCTACAAACTTTAGGACACAGCTAGTCTGTATCCTTATATTTTGTGCTTTACAACTACTTTGCAGTGCTGGGCAGTTATGTTTCCGAACATTAAATTCATTGCCTACAGCCTTACTCTGGTCCCAGTCACACTCTTCACGCTTATGTTCTAATCTGTGCAGATTGAAAAGATGTTTCCTTTGGTTTTGCAGTCATGCGATGAGTTCAAGTCCTGACTGAAACTCACTGATCCTCTCATTGAAATTTCCATATCAAAAAACTAAGGTATGCCCAGCTAAACTTGTAAGGGCTCACGTATACTGCTGGGCAGTTGATCCAAGTTTAGCTTGAGGTGGTTGCCTTGCAGGTCGGAAAAGAAGGGGAACTGAGTGCCGAGCTCTACTGTGTCAGTCCAAAGTGTGCGCACTCTCAGTAGCAGCGGGATCTTGGATATGAGAGTGAGTTTTCCGGCGAGCATGTCTGAAAAGGTCCGATTGATCATAAAATACTTTTAAAATATGATGTAGAACTTTGACGAGCAGCTGTAGTTGCAGCTGCTAGCGAAAAGCAGTCAGTCAGACCAGCCGCAGGAGAAGGTGGAAGTGGACTACTGGATAAAGGACAATGCCTGCTTTGATAAAGACCACCCCGTGCACAATAAATTCGACTTGCCAAAAAAAATTTAGTCTCTCTCCAATCATTTCAGCATCATAATTCCCCAGACTAAACTCGTCTTCCTCTGGGACTTTATCGTCCTTCTCGTCGTCCTCTTCTTCCAGATGGAGGCCACCATCGTTCTCGCTTTCGGGCCCATGGAGTGGGTCGACGAATTAGGGTCCTTGTGGTACCAAATCATTCAGGGCATCCTGGTGGGCATCCTGTGCGCAGACGTCATGCTGAATTTCAATCGGTGTTTCTTCCAGATGGGGTATCTGTAGATGAGCCGAAAGAAGATAATAATAAACTACTTGAAGCTGGCGTTTTGGCTGGACATTCTGGGGATCGTGTCGATAGTAGTGCCCTACATAACACAGAACTTCTACCTCAATTACATGAAGGCCCTGCTGGTCCTGAAGTTTTACCACGTCTGGCTGATCGACTAGAACTTCTACAGGGGAGTCCAAATGCATCTGAATCTGAGGCTGGTATACAACCTGGTCCGACTGATCATCATCGAGCTGATCTGGAGCCACTACATCGGCATCATCTTCTACTGCATAGGAAAGTACGTAATCGAGAACCAGCTCTATGTAGAGGATGCTTGGCTAATCGCCTCCTCTGCCTACCCGCTTCTGTACTACTCCTCCTGGCAGAACCAGTATCTATTCACAATTTACTTTTCGGTCTCAGTCCTCACCACCATCGCCTATGGGAACATCACTCCTCTCAATCCTTATGAGACTCTCTACATTACCATTGCAATGGTCCCCTATGTTATCATATTCGCTTATGTGCTCCAGTCATTGCTCATCTTGCTCTTCGAAATCTACGAGAGGACCAGTGCGCTGGCCATGAGGATTCGCGCTGTCTCGAGCCTGATCGACGAGCGCAAGGTCAACACGCGGATAAAGCTGAAGATCAGAGTGTTTTTGGAGTAGCTCTGGTATAAGTAGAAGGCTCGGGATAAGCAAAAATAGTAACTGATGATAAACACTCTGCCGATCGAGCTGAAGACATAGTTGATGTGGGAGGCTTACAAACCCTTCCGAAAGAGACTTAACTTTTTCCTGGATAGACTCAACCCCGAGGCGTCCAAAGCCATTTGCAACTTCATGAAGGAGCGGCTTATCCTCCCCGGGTAGGTCCTTTATTAGAGGAGCAACTACATCGATCAGTCGCGTAGCATCTTCTTCATTAAAAAGGGGAGGATCCAGATGTTCGTGCCTGTGGCCGACACCAAAATAATCCTGTGCTAAATTTCAAAGAACGGGATCTTCGGACAGCACTAATTTTTCACAGGGGGAACTAGGACTTTGTCCACAATGGCTCTAGAGGAGACCGTGCTTTATTAGCTCGATCAAAGCGCTAAATAGTAGTTCAGAAGGCACAGCAAAGAGTAGCTGCAGATGCTGATATAGCGGCTCGACGAAAACCTCAAGCTCATCAACCTCAGATGCTTGGGCTGTGGTTGTTTCACTCACCTCGCAACCCAGTGTCCCAGCCTGTTCTACTTTGGAAAACCTAATAAAAGCAAGTTGAATTAGGACAAGGACCATCCCAGGACTTTCGTCCGCAGAGAACGAAATCGCATGCCTCTCAGGCTCTACCGACTAAAAGTCGGGAACCTGGAGGCGTCAGTTGAGTAATAGTCTCGTTTCGTAGAGATGTTGGGACTGCTGCGCAGTCTGCGGACTGAGATCAGACAGATCGAAATGAGGGAGGAGGCGGAGGTTGAGTTCGAGCGGTACTACAACTGGAAGAAGTACCGCCACTAATATAATTTGCAGGAAATAATGCTCCGCATTAATCCTGTGTGACTTACCATTATGGATTTACTGGACCCAGACAATGAATGCGGGAGGTCGTTGCTCCTCCTTGTTTCCGAAGGGAACGTGCGGCTGGCCCACCTGCAGGCCCTTGCCCTCCAACTCCCCAAGCCCCTACTTGCCCAGGGCACCTCAAAATATGAACAGGTTCTTTTCGATTTTAGGTATTTGACGGAAATCGACCAGATCGAAGACAGAGTGAAAGGGAGTCCCGAACTCAGCCAGCTGGACGAGTAATTCCGCAATTAGTATCTCGGGACTTTAGAGCGTTACTACGAATTGTTTGAGATGGTAGTTCAGTATCTCGACGACTTGCACGCCTTTATCAAAGAAGTCAACTAAGAGGTCTTTAAAAACTACTCTCTTTAAAGCATCTTCTAGAAGGCCGAGGGACAGCAACTCATGTGCGAATCCCTACACTTGTACGCCAGCATGCTGCTGCTGATGGACATGCTAATCCCAGGACCCGTGCGAGAGCGCATTATAATATCAATATACCGTTACAAGGGGGGAGAGGGGCGAGTGTCTAACATGGGTCCGGTGATGCGACTGTTCAGATCGACGGACTTCTAGGCCTAGAAGAAACTGCCACCAGAGTATCCTTAGAACTACTTCTCCCGACTGGCAGTAGATGACGAGCTAGTTAGGCGCATCATTACTGTCATTCTCTAGAAGGATATCTACGAAAATAGTACTGTCTATCCCAACCACCCCACCGTCGCCCTCGCCAACCAAGCCGCCATCCTCTTCACTATCCTATTCTTTCGCGCAGATGTACTTCACTCAGAAGACACTCTCATGAGGCAAATTGTCGACAAACACTTTCCCGACTGCTGGGTTATTCCTTTTTATCTGGGATATGTTGTGGACCTCACTGAGTTCTGGAAGGGGTTCAAGGCAGCAAGAAAGGCGCTAGGAAACATCTTGGACTTATAGAAGATCGAATAGAAGGCGGTACAATCAAAAAAGGAACTAGCCAGCTCGGCCTTGAAATGCGATGAGCTGCTTTCAGAGTAGGCAATGGATCAAGAGTTCATACTGGAAAAGCTAAACGATATAATGGGATGTCTTCGCAAGGGCAACATCAATCTGCGGTGGCAGATACTCCACCGTAGGACTAGCCATCCACAGGTAAAACTAATCCTCCTAAAGCACACCAACGAAGAATAGCTAGTGCGAGTGGTGCTAAAATTTTCTCAGTTCTAAGACAGACTAAAAAAGAGTTTGGGGATGCTTTTAAAGGTCAAGTAGAATTTGTGGAACGGAGACCGCTAGTCCTGCAGTGACAGCCTCAACCAGCTTTCGGAGTATTTCGGCTCGAAGGCAGGCAAAATAGAAGGCGCCGAAGCCATCAGGGACTGGTTCTCCGAAATGCATAGGCTTGTCAACAACCTGCATTCCTTCAACGATACTTTCGTAACCCGTAAGCTAAAGGATTGCATCAAAGCTCTTGAAGACGTGTAAAACAAGATTCCTGTCAACATACACGTCAGGGAGTATCTGTAGCGTTGCCGAGGCACTCTGCAGCATATGCGCAAGATCAAGGCGGTGGGAGATGATCTTATGGAAAAAGTTGACACCATCAGCGACATGTCATGGGCCTGGCAAACTCTCTCCGACTACATCCAGGCTCTAAAAAAGTAGATAAGGAACTAGCCTAAAAATAGCTTACTTCTCAAAAACCTTTTCGCAAAGATGTCCTCCATCCTCAGTGCCCCCGTCGCTCGAGTCGTCGAGGCTAACTCCCCCAACCTTGAAGCTGTCTCCAAGTTCTACTCCTCTCTCCTCGTTAAGTTGGTAAAACAGGTCATGCAAGGGATCCCTGGGAGCATGTTCGAGAGCATACAGAGACTTTCACTGATCATGAACGACATCAAGCAGATTCCCCAGAAGTTCGAAAAGGAGAAATACAGGGATTATACGCAACTTTAGCTGAGGGAGCAGGTCACAAAGCTACTTGGGAAAATAACTATATTGGCGTAGAGTGTATTCACGATGGAGAGTTATCTGGTGGGAGTGGCGTAAGTGAGGCCCAGGTAGATATTGTAAGAGGGACTGAGGAAGGAGCTGTCGACGCTACTAGCCTAGCGATTCGACTCCTTCAAGTTTAACTAGCACTCCCCTGAGTAGTTCGAGGCTAAGATCTCGATTCTGGGTCTATAGATGGAACACTTGAAGTGCCAGCTGATCCGTGTGCAGGACTTCATTAGGACTTCAGGACTCAACCTTTTTAACAACGAGATATTCCGCCTCATCGATTTCTACACTCGCATCGATTTTAGCTGTCTCCTTAATGCTAAAATTAGTTTCGAAGAGGACGACCGCTATCCCGATCTCCCAGTTCCCCTTTATGGGCCGAACGATCTGGTGGCAAGCTTCTTAGGCCGAATCGCTCTCGCCATCAAGGGCGTAACGGACAGCAAAAAGTGTTTTTTTAATAGGAGCACTCTAACTTTCTTTACCTTAAACAATAAACAAGTTTTTTCTTTTAAGATTTTGGCCTTGCTGGAAAAGGCAGTGTCCAACAAAGGTTTGGCCTCTTTGGGACAACTTCTTGGCGCCATAATCGCAAAATAAATCATGAACTTCGGGACGGAAATAGGCAGTCTTAGTCCTGATCTTAGCTCCAAGGAAAAAGTTATGGAATTTTTCCAACAGATCAAAACAGGGCCTCCCAACAAATCGATTGGTCAACTAATTTCCTGCAGCGTTCGGATAGGGCAGCTGGCTATCATTAGAACGATGATTTCAAGTTTTTTGGAAATGAAAGCTAGGAAATAGAGTGGCATTTACTTCAGTGCGTTTATGAGATTGAGCTCATCTGTTTTAGAAACCTGCAGCAGCAGTGAATTTACAAAATCTCAAGAGCCACTGTTGAATGCTCTGGCTCAAGGATGCAGCTCCCTCGGCATATTTGATGGTTTAAGGACTGCATACAACGACTCCATCAGCTCTATTTAGCTGGATAAACCACTCTTCTATTTGATGGTGATAATGAGCCAAAGATTCGAGTACGACGCGAAGCTAGCCTGTTTGAGGCGAAAGGGAAAGTCTTAGTATGACCCTGCTTACTTTGTTCATGGAATCGCTGTAATTTTATTTCAAAGGCAACTCAAGGATCTGGGAAAACTATTTTTCGTTCTGAAAGAGACGATTAACGAATGGCTGCAAAACAGGATTCTTGAGGAGGAGGTATTCGTGCTAAGAGAGCTGGGAATGGGTATAGGACAGCTGACGAGCACCCATTTCGATGAGTGGCCAGAACTGGGATTAAAATGAAGATTTAATAATGTAAAATACTCATAGGGAAATGCTGAAATAGCTCAGAGCACTAATATCATAAAACAAGCATGAGGAAGTCCTCCGACTCTCCACTTAGATACTAGCACGTCTGCCAAATGACCAGGACGTTATTAAATGTCAGGCAGTCGCCATGATCAAACTCGAGAGAGACGCATCTCCAGCTTTGGAGAGGCTGAAGGGGCAGGATTAGACGAGCAGGTTCCTGACGAACTACATCTTGTACTCTAACCGCAAGCCGCTGCAGATGAGTTAGACGGAAGGGAAGGCAGGTGGGCTTCTGAGTCTTGTTCAAGCGCAAGCCTACTTCCTCAACAATTAATATGAGAAAAGTTTCGAAAGGTTCTATCAATTTATCGAAAAGCAAACTGCATTTTCACGCAAAAATGTCGCTCCTAAGGACCTCGCACTTATCACCGAGAGTCTCGTCAGCTGTCTCGCCGCTCTCGCAGTCACTGAACTGCGGTAGGGGCCTAAGCTCAATAACATTCTTAATTTCATCAAGTCCTTTGAAAAGCCCCTGTACGAGTGGATTTTGAACCTTTCAGTGATCTTTGGCCCCTCCGAGGAGTTTGGGAAGATGGAAGGGGAGATACTGCTCGAAGACAAGATTCTTTGGTCGTATCTCTACCTGGTGAAGAAATAGCATGAGAAAGGACTTTCGAAAGAGTAATTAGGCAAGTTCGTTGAGGATTTTAAATAGACAGCTAAATAGTTGGCTAATGATTCACCCTCCAAGATTGTCTACCTGAACGCCTCCATTGTCCACAGACTGATGCTCTCGAATGAGACAGCCGAAAGCTTAAAGAAGATTGAAGAGATGTGCAAGTTGGACTAGAAGCTAACCCTCCCGCAGGCCTTGTCACTACACCTGAATCGACTTGCCCTCAGCCTCGAGAAAAACCGAGAAGACTCAGTAAAGATAGCCTAATATATCCTGAAAAGGTTTCCAGCGCAATACTTGAAAAGCCAGAACCTAGCTCTGAGTTTAGCTCATCCTGATATCAACGGGAAGCTAAAGGAGGGGATCGACATCCGCTCTTTTATCAAGGATGAAACTCTAGCTCTCCTGCTAAGATGTCACTCAAACTTGAATGAGATGATTTAAGTTTCCCTTCTACCAAGTCCTGTTCAGTCCTCCCTCAGAAAATACATATTTCTCACTCTGAATCCACAATAGCATCCAGACCAAGAGTCGCTCCTCAAGTTCCTCTTGAGTCTATAGGGGTCTGATCCTGCTTTCCTCAGGTGTGTCTACCCCTTGCTAAACAAACTAACTGATAAGGATAGATTTATGCAGGTTTACTAACGAGTTTTCAGATGTCTTGGGAATTCCGGAATTTTTGCAATCAACCAGGCCAAACTATTCTTCGATAACAAAAATTATGAGAAGTCAAGCTAAATTATGAGGTCGTATCAGTACGCAGGATGCGGTGAGAAGGTCAATCTGATGGAAATGGAACGCCTCGCACTCAAGGACTAAGAGTAGGACAAGGTGTAGCAGCCTCTCAAGCCTAAACGCAAGAAAGTTAGAAAAATTCGATATCCTAAAAATTTTGACCCTAAAAACCCAGGACCACCTCCTAATCCGGAAAGATGGCTTCCGAAGTGGGAGCGCAAGGAGTTCAGAAAGAGAGCGAACTTGCGTGCAGGCAAGACTCAAGGGGCTACGAACACGGGTAAGGAGCAGATGAACCTGTTTGGAGCGAACGGACAGGCGAGAAACAAGGGTAAGAACAGGAGCAAGAAGAATTGAAAATCATTATTACAAGGAAGACAATACGAAGTTTATAAATGGATTGTTGCCTTCTTATCTGAACTGGTTTCTGAACTTGTTGAGTCCACGGTGCTTCCGAAGTAGGCTGTCCGCCAACTCCTATACTCCACCCAGCATCACCTCCACCATCCCCGATTACACACCTTCAGTTCGCTGAACAAACATGTTCAGCCTTAGAAGCAGGCAGGCTGCCTGGATGTCCGAGTCAAACTCGCCTGCGATCCGCTGGAGAGTTTTGATAACGAGTTTGACTTTAAAGGCAGAATCTTATAAGTAGATTTACTTTTAGCGGGAGTTGTTAAGATGTGTCCTTCGAGATAGGTGGTGAGATTGTTACAACAGTTTTCAGGCTTGACCTGCTGCAGACATGTTTAGTAAATTTCCTCCACTAAACCCAATATTTCACTCTACTTATCCTTGCGTTATAAACTGGCCATGCAGACCTCGTTTCCGCATAACTCGACGGAGAGCCAAATCAGAGACTAGTGTTGAAGGAGGCTGGGACTCACCTACTAATAGAAACATAGCAGTTCCCTTAAAAATCCAAGCCGTTGACGAGGGAGGAGTCGGGAGAAGGGCTATAGGACGGCCTCAGCGAGATGCAGTCTGAGATTGGGCCTGAAGTTGAGAATGTTGTGGAGATGTTGAAGGTTGAGTAAATTCTCTGCGCCAAGGATCGGCTAGAAGGGAAGGGGAGTGTCATCCTATACGATTTGGATGCTGGCAGGCTAGACTTGTTACACAGGACGTTTGAGCTCATCGTGCAGGGAGAAGGGCTAGAGCTGCTTTTTAGGACTTTCTTTCCTCTCTGGGGACGCTTCTTCCTGCTTAGCCAGCTCCTTCAGCCTTTTCTCACCGATGAAGAGGTGAAGATTCTAGAGAAGCTTTATTCCGTTTTAGCCCCCCTGTTATTAGCAGAATTATTTGAGCACGGTGTAGAAGAGAGCAGCCTCTTCCGCAGAGTAGTGGACTTCGCTCATTGCCTGGAAGAGCCTCTCCATGGTCTCCTTGTGCTTGGCGCATTGCCGATAAAAGTTGGGGATTTGCTTGATGTATAACGTCTTAGGAGTATCGTAGAGAGCGAGTAGAGCTCTGTCAGGGTTGTATTTTTCGGACATGAAGTTCTGGAAGAGGACGTCGACTTGCGAGTCTCCGAATGAGAACTATCTTTTCAAGATGGGGATGATGTGTTCTTAGAGGTCCTCTTGCTCAGAGTAGTTGAGAGTGGCGTAGTGGAGAGGCTTGACTTCGCTGGCCAACTAGAGCGTGTGTTCGAGGTGGTGCTCCCTATCGAAGGAGCAATTCATTCTCTAGGTGATGAATTCTTTGCTGAAGTCAATGCACTGCCTCTAAGTATCCTCAGAAAGCACCATATTACTCGGTTTGCTGCTTTATAGGGATTTTATCTAAAGTATTGGAGGGACCTTTGGCTCAGACGACTGTCTGCTGATTTCACCCTTATCCCTCGGGTTTTACCTTGGACTATCGCCTTTCTATACCACTTTCTTCGGCAGGCTCCGCTATTTCGAGTTGTTCTTTAGGCTGTTGGATTTAGGTTGACCTGGTTTGACCATCTTTTAACTGTTAAAACCCAATAAGAGACCCAACTGTCTGGAGTGTTAGCACTCATGATCCCTAAGCTATTTCAATAGCTGAGCCTCAGGGATCTATTTAGCTATCGAGGCGAAGGAGCCTTTTACTGAATTGGCCAGCTTGGATTAGACCTTTAATCGTTGGAGGACGAGCTGTACAAGCCTGAGTTTGTTAGGGTGGAGCTCGAGAACCGATTACGCCGCTTTCCCTATCTTAAAGACTGCTGCTAATGCGATCTTATCAATTAGATGAAAGTGCTTTCTAGCCAGCCGCTAGGTTAATTAGAGGATAAACTAGCTTAAGCGTTAGCCCAGGTCCTCATCTTTGGACGACCTTACCTTCTTGTGTACAAGCAGGATAAAGTTCTCCAGCTCATCCACAAACCCCTACCCACTGAACTCCAAATACTTGTCTAACAACTGCTGGATATCTTTTTCCTAGAGTCTTTAGCTCAGATCCATGAGGCTTAAGATTTTTTTCTATTTTTCTCTTCTGGCTGGTTTAGGTGAGGAGCACCTGCTCCTCTAGATAGACCGTTTGACAGCCGGCTTGGGAGTGTGCTTGCATGAGCTATTGGTCCGCGCATCAAGAGTCTGCAAGCGTTTGGCTGATAAATCTTTGGACTGGCGGAGCACTGCGTTTGGTTGCCTGTTTTATTCCTTCCTCTCGTCTTTTTTTGATCTATAAAGCGATTAGAGGTTGTCAATGTGAGATAAAGCTTTTCTGATTTTGGGAGGACAGCTGGTCCTGATCCTGTTCAGCCTTCGGAGCCCGCTCTCACCGCACCCCTCTTTTAGCTGCTAGCTTAGTTTCCCAATCAGCTCTAGCACGTTTTACTTAGACTGGAAGCTTATCTTCTCAAATTCATTGCAAAACATATCCATTGTCTCGTCTGCAGTAACTACTTTGAATTCTATTGCCAGTTGAAATAGACCCAGAGGGGGGGCTGGCTTGGTCCTCGCCAAACATTGGCTAAGGATTAGTCGCAGAGGATGCTTAGGCGTAGCGGCGGCTAAGAGGGGCAGGAGGATCACCAGAGTTTTGATGAGGGAAGTGACGATGACGTAGTTGGATTACTCGTTCATTAGCACAAAAACCTGAAAAAGGGAGTTATAATCTCGGGAGCGATCCAGCTGCTCTTTGAGGCTTTATGCTTTTTCGACCATCGCCTGGGCGATAGCCATTTTGCTCTTGCTGTCCATCCGGTCGTACTAGAGGATCTTGCTCGGCAGAGCTGTTACAAGGTCCACAACTCGCCTTTTTGCATGGCCTAAAACCAGCTTTATAACTGCATTCTATTTCTTGGGATAGCCTAAAATAAGTCGCTTCAGATCAGGCCTACTTTCCTCCGGAATCAAGCTTAAGAATGCCTCTGGAGAATCCAACACTTGAGAAAAAACTTGAAGTATGAGCTAATTCAATCTGGATGCGACTTTCTTGTGGCAACGTGGCAAGCCCTCGCTTAATTTTTTAATCGATTGGATTATCACCTCGGTATTAGCCTCTTATATCAGCATAGAAAGGATATCGCCCAGGCCTGATAGACAGTAGAGCGCAGTTTTGAGATCTTTGTCGAGTTTCTTTTTGACGAGGAGGTTGAAAACTTGAAGAGGGAGTTTGGTGCCAAGCTCACTGATGATGTCGGAGATGAGGACTTGGAGGTTGGGCTTCAAGCCGACGACTCGCTCGATGAGCTGATCTAGGAAGTAGATGTTGTGCAAACTATTTGAAAGTAAATAACGTTTAAAGAACTATAGACTTAGGCTCAGCGCTTATCCCAGCACGCACTCCTTCTCCTCTCCCAGCTTCAGCACCACTCCCTCCAGTCTCTCGAGGCTCACCTCCTTCCCCATGGCTTCGAAGGGCAGTCCCAAAGACAGCCCGGCCGCCATGGAGTTGTAAAGTTCCTTGCGCAGGTACCAGGGGAGGGCGGCGATCGAGGGGGGAGTGATTTCGAAAGTGAAATCTTCAAAGGTTAGTTGGTTGGGCTATTGAATGAGCATGAGTAGTAGTTCAAATGTCAAATAATAGAAGTCGATGGATTCGGACTAAGAGGCCTTCCAAACCATCCGCCAGCACTACGCCGCCTGTCCCATCTGTCTCAACTCAGTTACTTTCCCTCCAGCTGCCACCAACTGCAAACACCACTTCTGCTATTAATGCATACGGAAATGGTGCTAGAGTTCCAACATCTGTCCACAGTGCAGAGGGACCGTCGAGCTAATCAGAATCGAGGTCGGAGAAATGAGCAAACTAAAGGAAGCCATGTCTAGAGGAGGGCGTTCCAGCTGCATGGTGCGGTTCTTCCACAACTGGAAATTAATTTCTCTTAATACTTACCTTGAAAGGATACCTGAGGTCCTTACATCGGACACTGACACAGAGAGCTCCTTCGTCCCCGAGATCTGCATGGTGTGCTCGCTCACTGACGGCCAGGAGCGGATCATGCTGTGCAGAGATTGTCACCGCATGGCCTGCCATCCGGAGTGCGACTGGGACCGCTCGAGCAATTGGCGCTGCTGGATTTGCAGGAGTTGAGTCATCTGATTTCATATTATATTTCGATGGGTTTATGGCCATACTGGATCAACCAACTCATGTCGAAAAAGTTCTGGTCGATGGTCAAGCAGGAGGGCTTCTTGACTACCTACCAGCGAGGTCACAAGGCAATCCGAGCTAAGCAGGAGCAGGGCGGAGCAATTCACAACGTACCTTGTGTCGGTAGGGACTAGTTCGGAAATAGGTATTATGAGGATCTTAATGCCTCACACGATAACAGGCGGAGGTGGGTTGAGTATGCTGACTTTCTGCAGACGATAGGGGGACAGGGAGATAGGATTCCCCCCAGATGGCACGGCTGGCTTAACTACATGTACGACGACGTGCCTGCACTTGGACCTCAGGATGCTTTCACATCACCACACTACCAGAAGGGACATCATTACGGAGATTTTTATCAAGTAACTCGCTACAATCCCAAGGACGCGGTGTTTAGGGAATAGCAGACTGAATTTCTAAAGTATCGGCGAGAGAGGAAGGCAAAGCTCTGGGAACCTAGTACTCGTCGACAATGATCGCATAATCTAAGAATATTCATGAAAACTATAAAAGCTTTTTTCAAAACACTGACACAGGTCCGCCTCACCGTCGACAGTCTCCAACAACTCAGACTCAGGTCCAAGCCTCTCAGGCTCTCGGTCTCAGCAGGAGGTCCTTTTCTAACCAGAGGGTTGCTAGGGCTTTAAATATGTGTTCAAAATGGTCGACGCCCCCGAAAAGGATGACTATGTCTATTAGTAGAAGGGCAAGATTTTGTTTGCTGTTGATGAGCAAGCAGTGCCTTTGGTGTAGGGAGGCATCGTAGATTTTGAAAGCAAAATGATTCGGCAAGGCTTTTTCGTGGACAAGAATCCCAACGCAGAGAGCTCATGCTCATGCAAGGTGTCTTTTTCGCCAAGACAACAGGATTGAGATTAATAATAATTGATTAACGGCGATGTTCAGAGGGAATAACAGTTCGAGTCCGTACAAGGGACGGACAGGGACAGAGCGTCCCGAGGACTACTACAAGAACCTTTATCTGGCTGCGGAGTAGGAGAGGAAACTGCTGGAGGAGGAGATAGTCATCCTTCGGTCCAAAAATAAGAAAGTCATGGAGGTTTAATAGAATGTCGATATGGTCTTAGAGCACAACAAGAAGATGCTCGCCGAAAATTAAAAACTTTCCAAGGCCGTCCACCAGAAGAAGACTGAGTGCGAGATGTGGAAGAACAAGTTTGAGGCCCTAAGCGCAACTCGCATGGGACAGTCAAACAGCCATGAGCTGGAAATCAAGAAGCTGCTGAATGAGATCGAGCGGCTGAAGGAGGAGTGCGCAGAGATCTAGCACCTAAAGAACCTGCAAATCAACGACATCAAAAACCAAAGTCACCTCTAGATCCAAAACATCAAACGCTCCAACATGAGCACCTCCGAGATGGCCGAGCTCTAGATTCGCAAGCTCAAGGACATCCTCGACAAGAAGGACTACGAAATAGACGAACTCAACGTCAGGCTCAACAGAGCCTACAACGAGTCCGAGTTCGAAACCATCAAGCTCAAGGAGTAAAAGGACAGACTCCGCTCCGAAATCAGTATCCTGGAAGTCGAGAAGCGCAAGGAAATTGAGACCCTGAGGATGAAGCTGGAACACCAGCACTAGGCGTAGATCTAGTCTATGCGCAAGACGAACGCGAACCACTTATAGGCACTGTAGTTCTAGAACCTGAAGCTGAAGGACGTGATCGGGTCGAAGAACATGGAGATCGAAAACCTGATCGCCAAGAACCAGAAGATGAAGCTCAACTACTAGTAGACCATCAATATCCTCAAGCGTGAGAACTAGGGGCTTAAAGAAAAGTACTTCGAAACCTAAAAGCTCAGCGAAGTCTAGATCCAGTCCCTCAAGGACAAGCTCCAGTCTCTCCATGACTCCTAGGTCCAAGTCCTCAAGAAGAACCACGCCAACCTCTCAGAGGCCCTCCAAAACTAGATTTCCAAGCTCGAGTCCATCATTACAACCAAGAACCAGGAGATCGAGCAGCTGCTTAAGTAGAAGTCGCAGGCTCGACTATCTTTTGAGGCTGAGCTGGCGAGAGTGCGTAACGAGGTGGACGTGATGAAGATAAAGAACAACTAGCTGTAGAATAGTTCGGCGAAAGACTTGTCGGATCTGACGTAAAAGATCAAGAATAGGGATTACAGGATAGACCAACTTGAGGAGCAGGCCCGCAACGACCGATAGAAGTTTAACGAAGAAATTGGCAATCTCAGAGAGCTATTCGAAAAGAAGTCCCGCGAACTCGACCAGCTCAATCTCAACTCCGCAAGGCAAATCAGGAGTCTCGAACACGAAAACTCCATGCTCAACAAAAAGCTTAAGGACGCCTAGACCGACGTTGAGGCTCAACGTAAAGCCTCCGGAGGAGACGTCTAGAAAGTTAAGGAGGAGCTGGAGAAGTAAGCCAGAAGATTCAACACAAAGCTAGAATGCGTTAATACCGAGCTCAATGCTGCAAAGGGACAAGTTAACAATCTTCAGAAGCTTTGCGCAGGCAAGTAGGAGGAAATTCAAACATTGGAGAGGAGGAATAAGGGCCAAGAGGAACGTTAAAAGAAGCTTAAGAAAGAACTCGATTAGCTAAAGCAGCTGATGACAAACGCTCAGAAAAAGCACACAGATAATCTTGACGATATGAAACGCAGACTCGAAGACTCTTACAAATTCAACCTAACTTCACTGGGAAAAGAGAACGAGAACACAGTAACCGTCCTGCAACTCAATATCAAATAGCTAAACTCTCAGCTCGCCTTCAAAGCAAAGGAGCTTGAAGATCTCCTAAAGAAGTATAAAGCCCTCTAAGAAAAATTCTATGAGCTAAGTCAGCAGGAGTCAAACAAGAGGGAGCTCGACATCAAGTTCGCTGGAGCTTTGCCTTAAATCCTAGCGACCAAAAACATTTTCGACGTGTACTTGAAAACGAAAGTCCTGGATTTTTGTGGGAAATGATGTGATTCAATACTTGATATTCCTCGCTTTTTTGATGGATAGGACATTCTTAAGATTGATGTTCCAGTTGTGTGTGCGCTTCTCTTTGAAGAGCTTCCAGACATCGTCGTCGAACTTCTTGAGGACATCTTTGCGAGAGGGGGACTTGGGCTGTCTGGAGAGGGGAGTGCTGGTCTTTTCGGAGAGCAGCCACTGCATAAATTAGTTTTAGACGGCTTCCCTGGCTTCCTTCTATTTGTCTACTCGATTCGTCTATATGTTAGTTTACTTCTCCTAGCTTATCCTCTGCGTGATCTCCCCTAGCTTCAGCTTCTCGAACGGCTTGCTAGACAGTCGCACCGTAGGCTTGCTTGACAGTCGAAAAGAACCTTCACTACCCTGACCTTTCAACTCCCTCCCCTTACCCTTCAACCCGCTCCCCTTTCGTCTCCTCCCTCCTCTCCTTAACTATTGAATCTCGATGTTCGGTTTAAATTCTTTTAGTCTCTTGAGACCCTCACGGAGGACATCCTCGAGAGAAGTGCGTTTGTTTTTCATGAGTTCGTGCTTTATTTTGAAGGATAGCTTGGGGATGATGTTATCGACATCCGAGAAGGGAGGAAAAGTGGCCAGCAGGGAGTAAAAGTGCAAGATTTTAGGCTCCAGTTCTTTTTCTTCATAAGTTTTGAAGCCTCGGTAGGGGTCATCCAGTCCGTACGCCCCAATGCAGAAGCAAATAAATTCGTCTCGCTCCTCACGCGAGAGTTTGCTTATGAAGTCGTGATACTGCTATGTCCAGCGTTTTTAAAAGTCGTGGATGAGTTAGTCAGTGTTTTTGGCAAAGTGTTGGGAGGAGGGAGGCTTGGTGGAAAGCTTGATGTTGCGCCAGTGTTGGTTGGTGCTGATGGGCCTGGGGACAATGTCTGGACAGTACTTGTTGTACAAGGTATCTATTTCATTCAACTTTAAAATAAACTAAAGCCTGGCCCTTTTATTCATGTTGATTTCCTTCATTCTTTAATTTCATCATGGCTGGCCCTCCTGTCGTCCCTGAACGCACCAAAAAGAGAGTCCAGGCTCAAGAGGCCCGCTCTGCTCTCGCTGCTTCCAACTAGGACAAGCGGCGAAAGGAACTCGGCGCCCTCAAGCAAGCGTGGATCGCCAAGGGATAGCAGTACGAGAAGTAGTACAATGACGCCAAAAGGCAAACGATAATCGCCAATCGCAAAGCCAAGGCCGAGGGGGCTTTCTTCGTGCCAGCTGAGAGCAAAGTGGCATTAGTGGTCAGAATCCGAGGTATCAACAAACACTCCCCGAAGGTGGTAAGGATAATGCGGCTTTTGCGACTGCGTCAACTGAATAATGCAGTGTTCGTGAGGCTGAACAAGGCCTCCATCAACATTCTGAGACGAGTTGAACCTTTCATCATGTACGGATATCCCTCCGTATAAACTGTAAGAAAGCTAGTCTTGAAAAGGGGTCATGTCAAACTCAACAACCAACGCATCCCCATCACCACCAACTAGGTCATCACTGCTCTCTCCAAAAACAACTCTGCCCTCAAGGACATCACCTGTGTCGAGGATGTTGTCCACTAAATCACCACCTGTGGATCCAACTTCAGAGCGGTGAACAACAGCCTGTGGCCGTTCAAGCTGCGTAACCCTCGAGGCGGGTTCAAGGCGAAGCGACACCCATTCCACCGGGGCGGCGACTGGGGCAACAGGGAAGACCTGATAAACGAAATCGTCCAGAGGATGCTATGATTAGAAATTTGATATGGAGTTATTTTGTTGCTGCTTGTAGAACGAGGAGAAAAAGAAGAATCTCAAAAATCTGACAGACCGAGTCCAGAAGCACATCGATCAGCCCAAGTCCAAGAACAAAGTCAAACCCACCCACAATATTTCCCATGAGGAGCACTCTTTTGAGGTTGATTACATTTAACTTTGATGAACTTAAAACCTCTTCGCAGGTCGTCATGCATCGCCTTCCACAGATTCCACGGGTAAGTGCCCCAACTCTTGGTGCAGAAGCGCAAGTCTGAACTCTCTTACTCGCGCACCTTTACTTTTCCGGGAGGGGTCCTTTAGCCTTCTGACTAGATCTTCAATTAGCTCTCCTGGCATTAGAACTCTAAGTTCACTGCCCTGCGCTAGGCGTACTAGGAGACTGGCCTGATCCTGGTGTAAAAGGGGACTGACCATAGCTCACTAATGGGTATGAAGGAGGAGCAGGTTGTAAGTCTGATAAAGTCGACTTTGGTTAAGAACAGGGAAGAGATTCTTCCTGTGATGCGATGCCTAAGCGACCACTACACGGCGTAGAAGTCGAGGTACGACACTATTTACTTCATGCACTCAAAGAAACTCACTCCCCTCAACCTCAAAATGTTTTTCAAAACAGGTAGACTCTAGTCCCTCTTCCAGTTTGATTAGTTTGTGCTTTCTTCCGATGAGCTCAGTTAGGTTTTTTGGATCAACCCCTTAGAATGGATCCAGATGTTCAAGGACAGCAAAACCGAAATGTACCTCACACACCTCGCAGTCAGCTCTGTTGTTTTCTAGGCCAACTCCCAGCAAGACCTCTAACGCAGAATCGATGAACTCAAGAAACTTTAAGACAAATATTTTCCATACGTGATGCAATTCGACGGTAAGGTCTTTTCCATGCCTCCAGACCGCTTCTTCGACTACAAACTGTTCCTAGCGCAGGAGCCTCCTAGCTAAAGCCGAGATTAGGTCCAAAAGATCTTCGAAGGATTAGACCCAGGCCAAATTTGTAGACTGATCATCAACTACAAGGACATATCAATGACAGTCGTGATCGCTATGAAACATAGGTCAATACTTTAGTACTTCAACGTCAAACCGACTCTGTGACCACTCAATTCTACACCTATCTTGCTGCCAGTCGCACTCCCGATGCTCGATCGCCCAAACACTTTTTCAGCCACTAGTCTCGTTCTCCGCGGTTGAGAAGACCTTTTAGCATTCTGGCTCCAAGCTGCCTGACTTGCCAGTTCTTGTGGTCAAAAGTCCAGTTGAAAAGTTCCTTAATTTTTTCTGAGTTGTCTTAGTCTTGTTCGATAAGGATCATGGCTAATTTGTAGGCTGCCTCCCTAACGGCACTAATTTTATCCTAGAGGGCACGCCGGAGCAAGGGCAGGAGACAATCGAACGAGCGGGAGAGTAGAAGCTTCGAGACGAGGTCAATCAGCATGACCTTGGTGCGCCAGTTCGTTAGCTGATTGAAGCTCAGGCAGAAGTGCTCTACGATCACTTGCAAGTTCTATTTGCTCAAGCGTTGAACCGACAGTTTTTGGAGGAGTTTGATCTTGAGCTCTGTGTCTAGCTCCCTAAGACTGATTTAAAAGAGGAGTGACATGCGGCCCCACCCCGAGAGATAGGCGAGAGCGGTCAGCGCATGGTGCTTCAGACTGATATTCTTTTCCACCATGAGAGCCTTTTAAATGATTTCGTAGTAGGTTTAGACACAGGCCTAGTGGCCGTACACACGAGCCCAAGCCTCATGTTATGATATCAGCTTTATCTTCAGCGACGTTGTCAAATCTCGAAAGTTCGAGAACAGAGGCTTAATCAAGGACTGCATCTGCTCTCTTCCTAACAGCTAGCATAGTCCTTACAAATTGTCTAACACGCTCTCAGCGCATTTCCCTTAATTCTCGGATACAGAAAGCTCCAAGAACCTCAAAAGCTCGTCTTGAGGGCCGCCAATAGCCAGTATGTCGGGAAGAACTTTGATCAAGTTGGCTTTGATCTGACTAGATTCCTACTGTTAGCACCTCCTGAAGAGACTGATGACAAAGTTCTACGGGGCAGGTGGACTGAGTTTGGCGAATTAGTTGAGGAGTTAGGACATCGGAAGCAGAGCTTATTTCGGCAATCCTTCGACCAGTTCCATAAGCCTTTCCTGTCCGCTGTTGCTCATCCCTAAAAAGATTTAGGCTGTTATTTTCAGGAACAAGTCGAATTGAGAGCAGTTCTGCAGTTGTGTCAGCAGCGAAAGCAAAGGCCCTTCCGACTTCCGGATGTCCACTTGGGCCAGCAGCCTTCGGAACGACTAAAATACCTTTTCCCGCCAGACAGCAGCGTCCTTTAAGGAGTTAACTTAAATCAGAAGTTTTAACAAGAATTTGAGATTGCTGGTCCCAACTACTTCGCTGAGAGTGGGTATAGCGCAAATTAGGGTGAGTTGGTGCTATTATTTCTCCTCCTGGAGGATTGCTCTGAGTAAGGGCAAAAACAGCTAGACAGTTTTGGCCGGGCCAAGTGCAGCAGCGAAGGTCTGTATAGATCGGTAGGAGTCGGCCTTACGAGCCTCGTCCTTAAGCTCACTCATAAACAGTCTCAGTGGGTAGAGCTATTTCAGGTCTAAAGTCATGATCTTATTTTAGAACTTCATTTCATATGCGAAGGAAGTATCGCACCATCAGTGACCGCAAAGAACAGAGTCTCCTTCCGGAACTCAGGGCCAGCTACCAAGACCCTTCCCTTAATAGGCAAGAGCGGGCTGAAAAAATCATCAAACTAGTTGATCTCACTTTCGTCCAAACCTCCTAGGATTTCGACGAGGAGTAAATCAGAGACAGCCAACTGCTCACTATTGCCAGGCCCCTCACTTCTCTCTTTAGATACGAATAATTTTCCGTTATCAAGCAGATTTGGGCAGGAAGACATTACAACATTTATCGCGCACACGACTCCTTCCAAAAGACCTTTGTGCTCAAAGTCACCAGAGTTCAGTTCGACACTACCTCCTACCAGCGCTAACTGGCCTTCTCAAAACTGTTTTGTGGAAGGGGACGGTTAAAGACGAAGTATTAGTCAATGAGAAGCAATAGTCAAGTGCTGGTGCCTCTGGTGAAACATTCTGAAATAAACGGTTTCGGGTATTTGGTGTACCCTTAAGTGCAAGGGAAGCCCCTGCTGGATTTAGTGGCAAGATCGAAGCGAGAGATAGTAAACGATCAGGAGGTGATAACAGTGCGATTCAAAAACTAGGCTAAGGCCTTAGACGAAGAAGGGTTCGATTACCTGCTCAAATCCCTTCTCAGCCTCATCGACATGTTCAAGGCATAGAAGGTTGTCCACGCTGAGCTGCTCAATCCCAATATCCTCCTCGTCATCAGAAACATGAAGCTCAGACAAGTCGTAGTCCTGCCCAGTCCGTCCGCATTCGTGCTTCAAGAGCTGATCATCGACGGGATCGAGCTCAATAACCTTCACCCTCCCAGCGCCGGGGAACTATTACGAGAAAGAGTGGAGTATTTTCCCGTTTAGATCCTTAGGGATCTGAAAGGGGGAAAAGTAACCCCCGAGCATCTTTGGAAAATTGACTCTTGGGCAGTCGGTCTTTACTTATTCTAGATTCTGACTATGTGCTGCATTTCCCAGCATATCGACTCGCGCATCAACGGGGTGCAACACAAGGGGCCTCTCGCCGGCTGCCTCTCCATCTCTTAACTAATTCGCAAGTCGGAACGCCTCAGTCGGCACTCCAAGCGGCTCCTCAAGGAGCGGGGCGTGTGGGAGAACTCGGAAGGGCCCTAAAGGGTTTGCTGCAAGCTTCTAGGTCAAAAATCACCTCAGGCTGATTGGCAGTGACGGACTCTATTCGAGTCGCTCAGTGGACAACTATTTGGTACTTAATTATGAAAAACAGAGCATCCCGGCTGTCACTCATCCACCCTTCGTTCCTCCCCAGACCTTCCCAGTCTTTGCCCCGACCCGTGTAAGCCTCCAGGTCGCAACCCCAGCCCTCTCGCGCTCAAACTAGTCTAACCCCCAAATTACTCAAATGCCTGTAGTAGCACATAAGCAAAGAATGGAACTAGCCTGAGCGGGCAGTTAGTCGCTAGACTCCCTAGCTCAACAGGACGAAGTGGGCAGGCGAAATGGTCTACCCCTAGCAGCTGGTGAAGGCCTCCTAGGAATCAAACGAACAAGCCACCTTCCTCAAGGGAGTTGTCCCACAACTAATGTCCGTTTACTATACTGTGCGTCAGCGCCTTTTCCTTTGGACCATCGACCACCTCTTCACACCTGCTTTCAAGCCCCCTGTTCTGAAGGAGTACCGTTCGAACTCGGAGATCCAGGCGGTGAGTTTCGGGGAGGAGTGGACAGGAGGAGGACGGCTGGGGAAGGGGGAGCTGCTGATGGGAGTGGGAGACATCCACGGAATCAAGATCCTCAAAATTTTTAGAATAAATAACTAAATCTTTCTTGAAAACCTGTACTTGTCCATCGACAACCAGGGCTACTCCCTCCACGCCCTCCTCTTCGCACACGGCAGGCTCTTCGCTGCCTCCGCAGACGGCGAACTCAAGGAGGTCAGGAGGCACCAGCGCGACCTCCTCAGGCTCAGATTTTGGGAGGGCTTCGAGGTGAGGAAGCCGGAGAAGGAGAGCATTCTGCGAACGATGTGGTAAGGGTCAGGACTGGCGTAGGTGAAGGAGAGCCTGAAGAAAACGTTCCTGAGCGAGGCGATGTAGTTCAGCGACATCAGAAGCTGCCAACGGACGAAGACTGTCATCGGACTTTTAAATCTAAAGGTGCAATCGATTAACCCACTGAAAGTGCTTTTTTCAAGTCAGGGTTCGGAACAGCAGCGCGAGCTGCTTGTTTATGGACTCTGTCCGCAGGGGCTGGTTTTCGCAGGCACCATAAACAACGAGACCATCAGGAGGCTCCTCCACTAAAGGATGAGTCTCTACTACAGAGGGCTACAAGTAAAGATCAATTCATTCAGTATGCAGCAATCCAGCGAGGAGGATTGCCACCTCGTCATCTTTTTGGAAACTCTGGAGAGAGTCTACTTGAGGATTAAATGTGATGCCAACGGCCCTATCCGACCGATGCTAATCTCGCTTGCCAAAGTGCTTGACGCCCCCAATCTGCTTCAAAAATTCGGCACCGGGACTGAGACTCAGTTGTCACTGCTCTAAGTCTAGTGCTACAACTCTGAATAGGTGATGCTGCTGGAGGATCCTAGGTCATAACGGCGGCGCGTGTGTCTACTGCTCCCTGAACAGTAAGGCTGTTAGTCAGTTTCCTTCTTCGAAAACTATTCAGAATCATATTCCAAGATAGATTTCCTGAGAACCAAGCAGCTTCATGCCGCGCCCCTCAACCATTGGTGCAGGCAGGCTCACCTCCCTGCTCCCCTTGTTGTCCTCTTCGGAGACTCTCGCATCACCATTAATGTTAGGCTCAGATAGCTCGATTCCATTGCCTAATCACTCCTCAAGCTGGCACAAACCAAGCGTAGCCAGGCAAACCTGAAGAGATTCGAGAGTCTGGTGGGGAGCCTGGGGTAGCTGAACGCGTGTGCAAGCCTGCTTTCAATCCTTTGCGATAGGGATGCCTGCTTCTGGATTAGCGACTCAAACGAAACCAAGGTAGAGTCTTATAGCAGTTCGGTATAGATCAGAGAGCAAGCGGCCTTGGAGTTGAATCGAATTGGCTCGAAGCTTATTCTCAAGCCCAGACAGAATTCGCTTGTCTCAGTCAGGAACGAGGCCATGCTTCTCTACCTAGCCAGGATCATTGCTCCTATCTGGAATTCTCCAGTCTTCCTTTACAAATAAAAGCTCGAATTGGCCAAGCCTCTGGTTGACTCCCAGAGGCTTACCCTCATTCTCTCCAAGCTGATTGATTTCATTTCAGGCTTTTTCCAAGTCGCTTAGCAGGCTGCTAAAAGTCCCTCCGCATTCCTTGATATCCGCCAGAGTTCATTGCTTGAGAATGACGCTCCTCTCAATAAAGGCACGGCCTCAGTTATGGAATAGAGACAGCTTCTTAAAGATCTTTAGTCACTTGCCATCCAAACAAAGCAGGCTCTCCAGATTTGCCAGAACCTCTTTCGAGAGTAGGGTCTGCGACTGCTTTAGCTTAAGCTGTGGTAGATAAGCGAGAACGCAGTGAACCTGAGTTTCGGACAGCTGTTCTTCGAGGAGTGCAACCGAATAACTCTGCGGAGGATGCTGGGGTCCTTCCTTTCGTTTAAAGACAAAGTGCAAAAGAAATAATTCTAAAGCAAATTCTCCTTCTACTTTGACAGCAAAGAGTTCTAGTTTTGCTAGGCCTGCTAGTTGCTTTAGGCTGACCCTCCCAACATCAAAGACTTTGTCGCCAGAGTCTCACCTCCCTTGCCTCATTGGCTCCTTTAAAAACTCGGGCCTTTTGCCCCACAGCTCATCTCCTTGCTCCTGCGCAACTACGCTGTGGACGAATCTTCGATCACTCTGCTTCTGCCTATCTTCAGCAAACACCTGAACTTAACGAAGGAGGGAGTAGGAATTTTGCCTAAGAATCTCCAGAACAAGCTGCTCGGTCTGCTTGGGAAAGATGAGTAGGATGATTATAAGTCATAGGCAATTCTACTGATGGAGTGCTTGAATGAGTCGCTGCAGGAGGGTGCAATTCGACTGCCCTACAGGGACTTGGAGCTGCTGAAAGCAAGGCAGTAGGAACTCTCCCGAATCAGGGGGGAGATCGAATAGAATGTCATCGAGGCAGACCTCTACTTGTTCAGGAACGGCTATAATTTTATCCTAGGACTCAAGGTAAAGCAGCGTCCTAGCCAAGAAGTTTAAAACTCCTGCGCACAACTCATAAGATCTCTGCTCAAGGAAAGCCAAATCGGCCACAGCTCCATCTGGCCTCTGCCTATACTCTTCTTCATCAAGAAATTCGATACACTGCTGGCTCAGAATCCTCAGTCTTTGAAGCCTTTAATCTATGAGATCTAGAATGTGAACATGTCTGCGGAGTGTTACCTGACGTTCCGCAGTGAGCTACTGGAGAACCTTTAGCTGGGGATAACGAAGGAGACGGATCTAGACCCGCAGAAGTTCCCGTTCTGGCTGCAGGAGAGTCTGAGAGTGGACTTGGGCCTGAGCCGGGGCAGGATCTATTAGATCTACTTAGATTTGCTCAAGGCAGAGTTCCGAAGTGACAAGGAATAAGAGACCTATGTCGGCAGAAACATCTACTTCTGTCTCGCCTTACACTTTCTAGTTCGAAAGGCGCTCTTCGACCTCGGCGGCGACACTAGGGGCCGCCAGGCAGTCGCCAAGCTCAAGACAGAGTTGGAAGAGGGACGGCGGGAGGTGGAGTCTATGCTGAGGTCACTGGAGGAAAAGTGCGGGGAGGAGGTGGGAGGAGTGCTGCAAGCGCTGTGGAAGGGGTGTAATTTTGAATAATGAAAGAAAAGGAGAGAATAAAGTGCATATAAAAATACAGGTACTATTAGGACAGAGTGCTGGGGGAAGGCAACTTCGGCAAGGTCTTCGAGGGCTTCCACGTTGACGCGCCCGACGTGCCGCTCGCCGTCAAGCGCATCGACAACGAGAATTTGAGCGAGGACAAGTTCCTCTCGAGGTCCATCCTCAATGAGATATACATCCTCAAAAACCTGGTCAAGAGCGAATTCATTGTAAAATTCAAGGCCTGTTACGAGACAACCAAGAACTATTACATCATCCAGGAATATTGCAAGAGCGATTTGCGCAAGGAGCTGAGGAATAAGAAGGTCTTCGATGAGAAGACGGCCATCAGCATTCTTTAGCATCTTGTCATTGGCTTCTCCTTGCTCGTCCAGAACGGCATCGTCCACCGCGACCTCAAGCCATAAAATATACTCTACCATTAAAAGAAATTTAAAATCGCAGACTTCGGCTTTTCGAGGTACACTGACGCCTACAAGCGCAACCTGCTGTTCACTCGAGTGGGGACGCCAATCTACATGTCTCCACAGGTGCTGGAGGGGAAGGAGTACAGCGACAAGTGCGACATCTGGTCGCTGGGAGTGGTGTTCCACGAGATCTTGACTGGCGAAGTGCCATGGCGTTCAAGATGCTAATAAGACCTACAGATGTAATTGAGGCAATTTAGCCTAAATTTCAGAGACTAAAACATCTCCGAGATTTCGAAGGAGTTCATCCGCAAGTGTCTCGTCTATGATGAGTAGAAAAGGTTCACCTGGATTGAGCTCCTCGAGCACCGCATTTTCAAGAACAAGTTCAATTCCTATGTTAACGATATCAAGAAGCTCAGTAACTCCCTCAAACACTGTATTTGGAATCTGACGCATTAAATGACCCGAAAGAACATAAGCATCGAACTGAACTTAAAGCGGCTGAACTGGAGCGACAGCAGTGACCTGCTTTAAAAGAAGAATGTGTTCCTAAAGATGATGAAGGAGATCTACTAGCACATCGGGAAGGAGGACGTGATGAAGCTCATAAATTGCATAAACGGCGGACATTTGACTTACTAGAAGGTCGTTAGCTGGTTCAAACAAAATATCGGCTAGACCCACATCAAGGAGCCCTCGAAGTCCCGAGTGGCTCGCTCTCTGCAACTGTTCGAGAGTCGTATAAACGAGATGATCGACGAGCTGCCTGGGATTCTAGAGCAGCTTTGCAATACCTACCCCTCCATCAACTTCGAGATCTTCAAGCGGATAATGTTGGATTGGAAAATCGATCTGGAGGACAACAATCTAAAGATATTGTTTCAGAACAGGTTTGACCTGGAGAAGAAGGACGAAATAAGCTTTGACCTGTTTTCGCACGGACTCAACCTGGTCGCCGGAGTTAAATTATTCAGGACTCAATCATTGTCCCATACGGTTATAGGCCTAGAGTGAATTGTCGTCGAAATTGTAATAGATTACGAACACGCTGTTCGAGCAGCTGTTGTCCTCCCCGTTGACTGGATCGCATTGCCTCGCGTACCTCATGTCTTGGCTGTAGAACACTTCCTGTGCGTAATGCTTGAACCCCATGTTCATGGCGGGGTAGTGTGCCACTGCATCAGCGTAGTGCACCACTCTGAACATTTTGCCCATCAGCGAGGCTGTAGCATAGTATGAGAATTTATCGTTGCCCACTCTAGTCTGTCCAAAGGTGTAGACTGCATTAACTGGATAGTTTATAGTCCTCAGTTAGACGGCAAAGATTCCAGCCAGAGCCCCTCCAATGGCGTGGCCTGTCACGATGATCCCTGCCCCGTTGTGCCGCAATAACAGCGAGTTCAAAGAGGATTTTATAGTCCCCTTCACTGCATCGTAAAACTTACTGTACATGCTGTCGATCTGGCAGCCAGCACAGCCAGAGAAACCCACCATACTAAAGTCAATGTTTAGTACGAAGGCCCTGATGTCCGAGGTGCCGTGGAAGGCTACGACAATGGCGTTAAGCTCCTAGCTGTATCCTGCATAGCCTCCTACGTCATAGAGTGCATTGTAGATGGGAGCAGCTTCCTGTAGTGGGAAGAGGGGACAGAGTGAGCAATTCCAGAAGCGGATATTGTTCTCGGATTCGTAAGCGATGGTGGAGTATCCGAGTAGTTTTTTTGCGAGAGTCTGGTTGTAGGCTGCTGCCGTCGTAATAAGTAGATATATCATCAGATTTTATTCAGACTCCCAGTCGAAATCTTTTTAGCAGGAACTAGGCCTCCCGCAGCCAACTCTCCAGGCTCTTCTCGACCCCTCCCGTCTTTGACTCCACTCCCCCTCTCCCTTACTCTAGAGTTCTCCAGCCCCGTTTCAACAATTTGGCGTTTTTCGCTGGCTTTAGGCTTGCCCCTTTAAAGCGATTCTGTTGTTGATTTTTAGATCGGTTGATTGAAATACCTTTGATTTATTTAGCTTGAGTGTCGAGTTTGACAGACTGAATGATATCTGGCTTGAAAGCATGTTGGAGGGGAGTATTAATGAGATTTGGGTGTGTCGTGAGTAAGGACTATTTTCTGGTTTTGGGCTTATGGACTTGGGAGGACTTGAATTTGGAGGCTGACTCAGACCACTTTGACTGCGGTGCTGCTACCTTTTAATTCTTTTTTGAATGGTATTAGCTCGGATATTAATAGCTCTACTGAGGCTCTGTGTCCAACTTTTTAAAACTTCTCGTCGCTCTCGACTGGTTCTTTAGGATCTTCGAAAAGTAGAACATTCCCTTCCGCCTATCCAAAATCTGCTTCAGGGCCTTTGAGACTTGCCTGGGAGGCCTGGACTCGTCAATGAGACTATCGCTTTAGTTGGATTTGGAGTGGACAAAGCTGAATATGTCCTCCTTTCTGAGTATGTCGTCGAACTAGAAGAGAAGCCCCTGCTTGATGGTGCGAGTAACTTTGATGTACTCTGCCTATTATACCAACTACCTGAGTCGTTATCTGGAGTAACCTAGGAATTAAAAAGTCACTTGCAGAAAATCTATCTGTTCTTGGCCCATGAACCTTCTTATCTTTTAAATGTACGATGAAATCCCCTCCTCCTCGAACTTGCTGCTTTCCCTGAATTTGAACAACATGTCATGCACCTTTGCGGCCATCCTCTGGAGTAGGACTTGTTTCACAAACTAGTCAAGCCTGGTCTGCTGGAGCTCGAGGGTGTAAGACTAGGAGTTGATGAGAGAGACCCCCCTGAGGATGAGCTCATTGATCTTGGTTTCGGAATAGGGCTTGGCGAGCTAGATGTGAATGGCGCGCTGAGTCATGATGTGGTTGCGGATGTCGAAGAGCAGTGTGTTGAGCATGTTTATCACCTTCCCTTCCTATTACGACACTCCCACTTACCGATCTTCAATAGTTAAATTCATCCCTTCTTATTCAGGGAGAGTGCCTTCCCTCCCCTCGATAATCCCGAAATCCCCGACACTTTGCTACGCACGTCGAAACGAGATTCTGCGTCCTTTGTCGCCCTACTGCGGTTGTCCGGGTTTAGCTGTTTCATCATTTTATACTTTTCAGCTTGTTATACGCTTACGCTGTTTGGGCTTGGGGGGAGGAAGCTCCTTGCCTTCCAGCAGTTCATAGTAGTCTGAGATGAAGGCAGACAGACCTCCGCTGATCAAATATGAATTTTAAAATCCTCGCTCAGCAAAGAGTTTAGCGTAATCCATTCCGGCCTTCTCCTCGAGATCGTAGAGGATGACGAGCTTATTGGGTTGGTTCTTCAATTTGTAGACCTAAGTGGGGAGCTTGTCTCTGCGCACATCGGATCCTGGCACATTGATCGCCTCTTTAATATGGCATTTAAGGAACTAGTCCTTCTATTGCATATCTATAAGGACGAAATCAGTATCAGGATCGACTCCAAGAATTTTGCTGTCGTAAGTCACTGATGTCATTTTGTCCTACTCGAAAGGGCCCTCCTGTTGTCCCAGCTGGTAAATGCTCTCTGTCTATCGATGTTGCGTTAGGAGGTGCTGTACTGTGGATGACTTGATGCGCTTGAAGAGCTCGCCTTTGCGCTTGGCGATCTTGTTGGCACTCATGATTTAAACATCCTTGACAGTGAGGCCAGTCTTGCCGGCGAGCTTGGACTGGACAGTCTCGTACTTGGGGTTCTTCGGAACTTTCTGGTCTAGGATGTATTGCTTCCCTGCTTACCATCCGATCGGCCGCTTTTACATTTGTAAATTTACGAGTGACTTATCAATCATGCTTCAGGAAGGGGTTGAATACTTCCGGCACGATCGCCAGTCCTCCCACACAAAACGTGATGGCGACAGCCTTAAATGTCCGGCCGAGACTGCCGCGGAAGAGTCTGCCGGCCCCTGCGGACAGGACGGAGAGCATGATGATCCTGGACTGGATGCTAAAGACGGATATCAGATTCTAGTGCTTAAATTGATAGATCCTTCGAGGCATTGTATTTCGGTTTTAAGCAAACTGCCTTTCCGCCTACGCCAGACTCTCCCTCACGTTGAGCGCGTCCCAGCCGTCCTTCGTCTGGCTCCAAGTCTGCTTGGCCCAGTTCCACAGGTGATCGCCTTGGCCCCCGGAGAGAGTGTCGTCGGGGAGTGTGGGTTCGGCCTGATTTGCGGGCTACGTCATTATTAATTATGGTCATTCTGCCAATATCCTCATGACTTCTACATGACTCTCTATAGTTTCCCGGATTCCGCACTGTTTTTAGTCCTCGCTCCACTCCCAGACCTTGCTTAGCTAGCCCAGCAGCTCCACTCTTCCCGAACTGCTCTCCCAAATATGGAATCCCTTCCCTGGTCCCTCCACTCCTTTCAGCCTGATGCCTCGCAGCGAAAGCGTCCGCTGGTTGGCCTGCAGCTGCGAATAGAAGTAGAGTTGAGCGCGCGTGGGTCCGTGGTGCGCAAAAAGGAAGGGCAGTAGATGCAGCTCGTTGGAGTCCATGCCCTTAATAAATAATATAGTTGTTGAACATGCCTACTTTCGTAAAGTCCCAAGCCCAACCCCAGCCCAAGGCCAAAAAGCCTGCTCCTCCTCAGGACTCCGAGGAGGACTCTGAGCAGCCCCAGCCCTAGACCAAGAAGGTTCCCAAATCCAATCCTCCAATAGTCTCAAAAACTAAACCAAAAGCTCCTGTCCAGGAATCTTAGCCTTCCTAGAGTGAGGAGATGGTCGTCAAGCCCAAGCTCCCCCTCTCCAAGCCGCTTACCGCCAAGCCTGCTCTACCTGGGCTTGCTCCCAAGCCCCAAGCACAACCAGCATCTAAAGTCCAAAACAAGGTCAAACCCACAACAGTCTAAGATTCGTAGCCGTCCTAGTCGGAAGATTAGGGCACCAAGAAAAAAGCCCAAGTTTCAACAAACAAAGTTGCTACCACTCCTAAGTCCAACCCCACTAAGCCCCAGTCCAAGCCCAAGCCAGCAGACTCTCTAGACTAGGAATCTTCATAGCAAGTTGTCCAAGTCAAAGCCAAGCCTTCAGCTAAACCCTCCGCTAAAATTCAGCCTGCCAAGCCCACCCATGTTTCAGAGGAGTCTGAAGAAGAGGTCATTCAACCACATAAAAAGCAGCCTGTTAAAGCAGCAGTAAGAAAAGGAAGCGTAGATAGCGCAGAAAACACAAAAAAAGTCCAGCAAGTGCGTAAGGCAAGCAAAGACCTGTCAGAGAGCCATGACAAGACTAAGAAAGGGCCGGTAGCAAAAAAGCCTGTCAAGAAATAGACCAGCTAATCCGAATAGGAACAGATAGTCGTTAAAAAAAAGCAGCCAGTCAAGTAAGAATCAGAATCCGATGAAAGCACCCCAGTTCTCAAGAAATAAGCTCCCAAAGCCAAGCAGGCTCCTGCCCCCCTCCAAACAAAGAAACCCCCGACCATCAATAAGACCGTTGTGAAGCCAGCTGAGGCGAGCTAGAACGAATAAGAGTAGTAGATAAAGCCAGTAAAGGGAGGAAAGCCAAGCGGATCGGTAGCAAAGCCGGCAGGAAAGCCTGTGGCCAAGCGAGCCGAGATGGAGGAGTAGTAATAATAATAATAGTAAGAGCAGCCTAAGCGCAAGCTTAAAGGAACAACCGGGGCAATCTAGATGAAAAGCTAGAAGAAGGGCGAGGAAGAGATCTTCTAAGTCTACGTGGGTGGACTCAGCTTCAAGATGTCATAAGAATAGATCAAGGAGAGTTTCAGCTAATGCGGCAATATCACCAAGATCAACTGTCTCAAGTATGATGACGGCAGGATGAGGGGAATTGCATTCATATCATTCGACTCCAAGGAGGCAGTCGATGCCGCCGTAGCCTTCAACGGCACTGAACTCGCAGGCAGGACCATCAAGGTCGAGAGGTCGAAGGGACCCCAAAACTAGAAGAAGAAGGACTTCAAGAAATCGAATGAGAATGTCACAGTAAATGCTGACGCGACCACCTGCTTTGTGGGCAACCTCAACTTCAAGACTACTGTGGAAGACCTCGGGTCATTATTTGGTCACATCGACGGATACGTTGATTCTCGCATTATCACCGACAGATAGACTGGCAACAGCAGGGGCTTCGGTTATGTTTAATTCTCATCTGCTAATGGAGTTAAATAAGCTATCAAATTAAACGGATCCGCCCTCAATGGCAGAAATTTAAACGTCAATGTGGCTGAAACCAAGAAAGAGGGAGGCGGAAGCGGTTTCGGCGGCGGAAACCGAGGAGGCTTTGGCGGCGGAAATCGAGGAGGCTTTGGTGGGAATAAGGGAGGATTCGGACAGCGGAACTAGGGAGGTTTCGGTGGGAGCTCAGGATTTGGGGCTCCGCGAGGGAAGGCAGTGAGACTGTGAATGATGATGAGAGGAATCAAGTGAGGTTCCAAAGCTTAATCTTTTTGTCGGCCCCGCTAGTAAGTAAAACTCTGAATTTGCTTGAGTACTTCAGGCTTAGCACGAAGAACTCATGCGCTTAGATCTTCCTCGCCTGCTTCCCGCACAGCAAGTCCCACACTCGCACTGTCTTGTCGTCCGACGCAGAATACATGAACTTCCCCGAAGAGTGGAAGTCGACCGCCCGGACCCAGTTGTCGTGGCCGATGAAGGTGTGGAAGCAGTCTCCGGAGACTCCGCTAAAGAGCTTGATGGTCTTATCCCTGGAGCAGGAGACTATGAAGAATTCCTTAGCGTGGTCGTCCTTTTTAATTTATAACTTCCTCTTCTTAAGGAGATCTGATTAGTTCAGCAGCAGGTTCGCCTGCTATTCTTCGATCAGATTGATAAAGTCAATCACGTGGTCGTGCGCTCGGATAGTTAATTGCACGCTATTGTTCTCAAGCTTCCACACCATTATCGTCTGGTCAGTGCTACAGCTTACGACTTGGCTGGCGTTGCTAGTGAACATTGCAAAACGCACCCAGTCTTCATGACCGGATAAGGTTTTCGTATTTGAAAATCCAGCATTGAAATCCCAGATTTTTATCGTCTTGTCTCGCGAGGCAGAAAGGAGCAAATCCCCCATCCGTGAAAAAAAGACTGAAGAAATGCTGTGGTCATGGCCCACTAAAGTTTTCACACACACGTAATCGCTGCTGCAGTCCCATATCTTTACGGATATGTCCGAACTGCAGCTAACTAAAAACTTACCGTTGGGCTCGTAAACAACACAGTTTACAGCTCCCTGATGGCCCATCAACGTCCTCTGCAGCTAACCTTGGTCGTAATCCCAAACCATTACTCGGCAATCCTCGGATGCTGTTGCCGCCTCAGTGAAGTTGGGATGGAGAGCTAACCAGTTGATATTGCCTCTGTGTCCGCTCATTACCTTCTTCTATGACTTGGCTGGATAGACTTCATCGCCGGTTTCGGCCTTTGGTCTTTTATTGACTCCCCCCTGACTCAAAATTTCCTAAAGATGCTGAATCTTTTTTTCTGCCTATGTAAGTTTCTGTTGTAGTCGGGCGATGGTGCTCCATTTCCTCTCCAAGACCGAGTCTGAGTCGGGCGGGTCTGTGATTCCTGCCTCCTTCGCGAAAAGCTAAGCTGACTCGGGGTAGGTTTTTGAGAAGTAGGCGTGAATGGCTCTATTGAGTTCTTAGCGCTGTTTTTTTGTGAGCATTAGCGAGGTTGAAATTGAAAATTAAAATCAATTTTAGTGAGTCACTCCACACGCAGCCAGCCTCCCTCCCCTTTGAAGATCAGCACGCTAACACCCTACTCGTATATTATTTTCTTGCCGTAAATCTTGATTTTGTTCTACTCCTTCAGGAAAGGCATCTAGAACCTGCAGAGGTGCTGCTCTGTCAACACCAGCACGCTATCGCTATCATGTCCCACCTGGATCGCACCGTCCATTATGCTACCTAGGTTTATCCTCTATAGCAAAGTTCCGTTTATCGAGTAGACTGACAATGAAGTCCTTGAAAGCAGGACCAAAGTAGGTAGGCTGTTAAAAGAAAGCAACCCTTTCATTAAGGGCTCAGGGCTTTTTAACTGGCTGAGCAGTCGCATCTAGCTGCCCATTACGATAAGACTGCACATTCTTTAGCCAGAAACAGCCCAGACCCCTTGTCTTTGGTCGATATGCCTTACGCCGTACTTGAGGTACATTCGAGATCTGGGCTGCAGCTATTACCCTCTACGGGAGAGATCAACATGCCAGCCGACCAGAACTCCCTCGCTGTCGCCAGTGACAACGAAGTTGTTTTTGATAGAAATGGCAGTGATAGTCGAGGAATGTTAGGTGAATTAAGTGGAAATCCTTTTTTAGAGGTGGTAAAGACGAAGAGGTCCTTTTGAACTGGCCTTTAGAAGCCAACCATCGCCCAATGCAAATAGACAGTCCAGGGCGGGTTTTTCAAATTCCAATATCCTGCTGGTCACTCCCCCAGAGACTTTTAATAAACTAGATTTACAGGCCAAATAAAAATTGCCTTGTCTGTATATCCCCCATACAAGCTATTTTGCCTCAAAGCTGTTGAAGTATCCCAGCTTCTTCGTCTCCCTTCTCGGCTACCTGCTCGGATGCGGGCTGTGAAGAAGCTGGAGAGGACACTGGCCATAGTGCAGCATCTGGCTCTTGGCCATCTCCAGTTCCTTCTGATTCAGAGAGGCAAGGCTGGGTTGATTAGGATAAGTCAGGTAGTAATAAACATTGAGTGCCTTAACAGCCTAGTCCCCAAGCTGCTTGTAGCCTATCATAAGATCAAGCCAATAGGAGAGCGTTTCCGAAACGTGATTTGCCTAAAGCTGTTTGCGCATGGTAGATACGAAGTGGAAAGGGTCGGAGGCCCAAACAGGCAGCTCAACGTGGTTTATCTGCTGGCCGGCCTGAGAGTGTCCGAAGCTAAGTCTATCCTGGTTGATCAAAATTTCTGGCAAATAATAAAATTAAGGAGTTAGCTAGCGCACATCGGTTATCTCCCTGTTGACACTCTTCCAGCATTCCACCATGCTCGAAAAGATCCTGTCTGCTAGGTCGAATTTGCCGCCTTGAAGATCTCTCGAAAGGCTGGTGAAAGGCTCTAGTCGGATGAGCATGTTGAAGACAGTTCCTGCATTGCTGTAGTGAGTGCCATAGTGATAGCGAGGGACGGCGAGGAACTAATCGCTGTAGTTAAAGCGCTCGATGAGAGTGGTCCTGCGCTGAGGACAGCCCGAGTCCCCAAAAGTTTTGGTGAGGTCGCGAGGCGTCAGTTTGTCTTAAACCTAATCCAACATTGATATTACCCACGGGAAAAATTTAAATTAGGACACATTCTCGTAGGACCTGCCCGCCTGCCTGTTCATTTACATCAGGTATTCCAGAGTGCTCATCCCTCCTTTGCTCCATCCCTAGCTCAGCCACCTTGGCATGTTAGGCATCCGAACTTCCTTCCCTGTCAATTTACGAAGGAGTTGCATTAGTTGGCCAAGCTCGCTAGGAACGTGAAATAGTAGATGCTTGAAGTTGGTCAACTCTATGTCGATAACCTAACTTTGCTGGTAAATTTTATGGAGCCACATCGAGCGAATGATGAGCGGGACAGTGAAGAAGGAGGCGGAGGAAACCTAATTAGCCAGGAGCAAGTCGCTGGCACAGAAAATGAGCTAAGTCTAAGTGATGACCAAGAGTCCCAAGATTATGCGATCGAATTTGATTCTGCTGGCAGTGAAGACTGACCACTTCTTGTGGTACGAGAAGTAGTCCTTCAGCGAAGTCTTGCCTGCCTCCCTCCTGAACGGGATTCTCAAACGCCGACTAATATTTCTACCTTGCCGTTTTAGGATTGGCCTAGTTTGATTTTCGCAACCGTAGGAACTGAACCTCCTCAGCGGATGAAGTCCTGACTCCTTCACCTTCGCCTGCCTTTTCTACTCGGATTGGATCATCTCAAAGAAATGAGGGTTGGCCAAGAGACCATCATAGCTCCTCAACTCTCGCTGCGCCCTTTTGAATCTTCTGAGGACAGAGAGAAGGTTTAGGCTTCGATCGATTAAACGGTAGCAGTGCAAAGTCTAAGCGCCCCTTTCATCAGAGAACTGGGTGAGCGGAGGCCAGGGAAGCTAGAGATGTAGGTTGAGCTGCCTTTAGTAACTGTGCTTAAGACAGACTTAGTTGACGACTGAGAGCGTTTGGTGTTTGGCCTTAACTGGGTTTTACTCCTATTTGGAGTAAGCATAACCTTTCAATACTCCTCTCACATCCTCGTCTTGCCAAATTTTGAAAGCGACCCCATCGTCTGCCTTTATTGTCCTAAGCATAATCAGTCTAAACACGGGCACTTCTTAGTCATCCGGCCTTATCTTAAACTGCGCCATGAAGTGCAAGACCGACATCCCGAGAGAGCAGACCGATGTGACTCCCTCGTACTCGAGCAGCTAATGTATCTACTTATCCCCGAACTTCTACTCAATTATCTACACGCAGCTCACCAGGGCGAAGGAAATGCCGATTATCATCTTTCGAAATAGAGCTCCTACCTTTTAATTAATTTCCTTCGAAAGGTCCTGAAGCGACAGGATAGTATTCGAGATCGCCTGACTGGCCTGAAAACCCATCCAAGGTCGAGATGCGCTCAGTTTATGATTATGCAATCCGATGGCAAGGGAGATTACCAGATGAGAATACAAGAAGTAGGTGAGCCCGTTGAGCTGCTGCCAGTCCTCCTTGAGAGCGTGATATCGAATGAGCTTGAGAAAGAGGGGGACAATGAACTGGAGGAAGTTGAGTTTGACGAGTTTGTGTGTGCTCTCAGAGTGGTAATCGGAGGACTTGAAGATATTGAGAATAGAATTTAAACCTTTTTTTTATTATGAGAATTCGACACTGAGGTCTACGAAATGGAAGTACACGTCCGCCAGCCTCTCCAGCACCTCTTCCTCGCAGAAGACTATCTACTTGATTCGCTTCTGGATCACTGAGTACTTGCTTGAAAAATTGAAGTTTATTATTCCTTGGTAAAAGTGGCACTTTCCCACCAGCTAAAGCATAACCTATTTACTAAGCCATACTTACTCTCGCTATTCGAGACTACCCCAAACGTCAACCTCAACTATCTCAACCTGGGCAAGTTCAGCTAACTTGTTACTTAATGTCCTCACTCCGAAAATATTCATGCCTGCGAGGTTGGCAAGCATAATTATAGCCGTGAACATGGGCAGCTATTGGTCAAAGCTGAGGCTCTGAGCCACAGCAGTAAGAATTCTTGATAAGTGGAGACTGGCCTTGAGCTAGAGTGATTAGTCCTAAATAGTCTGCTCAGCAATAATAAGATAGCCCATAATCTTAGAAAGCTCAATGTAAGGCTTCTGCCAATGGCCCTGGATCCCCTCGCATATCACTCTGCTTATAGTCTTTACCAATTACTTGTAGATCCTAAGCTCAATCCCGCAAGTCTTCTTGCTGAATCTCTTCACCATCATGCTGAAACTTTCCTGGTAGAACACAGGGCAGCAGCTCAGCATCGAAGATTAGCTCCGCCGCAGCATCTGCAGCAGGCGGATCTGCCATCGTTCAGAGATAATTCTCATGTAGGCAAACACCAGCCCAACAGTCTAGTCGAAAACTGAATTTTTGTCCTGTTTTTTCCTTAGCTCAAACTAATACAAGGACTCTAGATTTTTGAAAATTTTTTTACCCCCTTCCAGCCAATCCAAGGGCAGAATTTCCTTCAGCCTCTTCTCAGAATTTGCACGAGAAAGTCCTCTAAGCTTTGGCTTCTAGATCTTAATGGTCTGCAGGACTTGCTTCATGATCCTGAGGACTTCTCTTCGGTCGAGAGGATGGTTGCCAGTCTTGAGAGAGTGGAGGTGCAAGTTAAGGACGGCATTGTGGACGTTGAAATCCTGCTATTTTAGTAAGAGTCGAAAAGCCAAGACGTGGATTTTGAGCTAAATGAAGAGCACTTTGTTAAATTACTTCTTCTACAATATTTCTGCAATGCTTTACATCAAGCAGCACTTTATCAACTTCTTTCCAGGCTTTTGGAGCTATTGAACCACACACCTCAGCATCTCTTCACTTGGGTTACTGCTCAACTGGCTTGACAGTCTGCTCAAGAAAGGCTATATTCTTTAGAAGGACGCCCCGTTCAACTGCTATATCAATAAGCTGAGCCAACTAGCATCGCTTGACTCTGTTATCACTGGAAATAAGTGAAATAAGTGCAACTTTACAGCCTCTTATGTCAGTTTATCAAGATTAATTGCCAGTAGTTGCTGGAATAGGCAGGCTGCCTTTGCCCTCGCAGAACTCAACGCATGATAGATTTTGTAGATCAAAATGAGGTGACCAGGCTCAATGGGGAAAGGCATAGAGTTGAGAGCAAGAGCCTAGAGATGGAAAGCCTGCAGATTGAGTTCGTGGTCCTCCAAGCCGATAATCGTGTTGAGCCTCAGCATTTCCAGCTTGAGTTCTAAAATCTTTAGAAGCTGCACAGGTCGAATATTTTCTTGTCATTAAAATACCTAAGCACATCAGTGATTGCAAGAAAAAGTCTCCAAGTTGCTGCGCCTTTATCCGTTGGAACTAAAGTTTGACCAGTTCCCCCTGAAATCCGCACTCCCCTTACCAGCAGAAGAGTCCGGGATAATTCCTGAGAAGGAGGAGGGGTGGAGTGCAGGGGTGAGTGAATTTGAAGTCCGCGAAGGAAAGACGGAGGGCGCCGTCCTCAAGTTCAACCTAGAATAACAATTATTCTTTGTGCTTGACCACTGAATTTAATATCTATCGACCGTCTTTGCTAGCTATTATAAACTCTCTCTGTTTTAAAATATTTAGCCCAGGACACTACAGGAGTGAGAACTCGTTTCCGGGGTTGCATAGCCTTAACTTCAGCCTCTTTGAGGATTGGGTCATCAATATTGCGCCGTTAGTGCTGAAGAAGTATAGTTCTGGCAAGAAGAGCGGCTTCCGAACAAGGGCGATGAGGCAGTCCAGGTAGAAACCCATTTAATAGTTTTTTTGAGTTTCCAGCTTAAGAGCGAGATTGCGAGTGATAAGGCCGATAGTTTCAATGTTTACTGAGCATCTTTCGACCAGGAATTCCATTTGTCTCCTGCGATGCTGGTGAGAAAGTGACTTGGGAGGGGAGAGTTTCGAGGAGGGACTGGAAGTGGTGTGAGAAGGAGAAGGAGAGTGGCTTCTTGTCATCAGGAAATTACGAACTTATCATAAATAATCAGGAAAGTTTTTGTCTCTTGATTGATTACCTAGAGTAGCAGATATTGACTACTCTAAAGCAGAGTCTGCTAAGTCTTCTTCCTTGCCTTTCTATACTCAGCTCCTTCTTGCTCTCCCTTGGGTCCGACACTGACTTGAATTGTGGGGTCTGTTGCGAGGACTCCTCCATCGTCACTTTCTGGGTGGTAGCTACTCCTAGCTGAGTCTTATTTTTGAGGGGCAGACAGTTGATGGTGAGTTCCTTGACTTACTCTAGATTATAGATTTTCCTGAGGAAGAAGCCGCAGGAATGTGCCTTTTTGGGTTTTAGCTGCTCGAAAGTATATCTGAGAGTCAGATCCGAGCTTATTGTTTTTCTTTTAATAACTGCTTGCTGCTCATCGAAAAACTGTTGTTCTATATCTTTCTGCGACATGCCTATATGCCTCTCCATCTCAGTCTAGGCGCTGGCCTCTTAGAGGTCTGCTGTCCACTCGGTTTGGACAATCTGGTCAACCTGCCGAGGGAGCTGCTGCTGAATGCAGTCATGGATGAAGGTGAGCGAAAAGCTAAGGGGCTTTAGGAGTTTATGAGTATAGCCGATGTTAATTGTAGGCATAGTGGAATAGGTAAGGGCATTCCTTTATACTTGTACTTTATCCAAATCAGAAACCACGAATACTCGCTCGACCTCGATATCTCTTTGCTAACTAGACTCAGCTTATAGTCCCATCTGCTTGGATTCCACTTATAGTCCCATCTGAAAGGATTCCTTTTATGCCACTTCCACAAGCTCCAGCCACTCACCTTACAGACGATTGTTGCACTTCGGGATCAGGGAGTCTGCGAAGATAAAACTGAACTCAAAAGCCCGGGGGATCGTAGATATCAGCTGGCGCATCTGCTGCCTTTGCTGCATGCAGGCCGAGGCGCAAAAATATTATTAAAGAGCATCAAAATATTTTGAGATGGTACAGATCCAGCGAATAATTTGATCAAGCATGGCGGCCACCTGTCCTTATGACAATTTCTTCCCGCCTGCAAACATTTGCTTGAGCCGTTTGCTGTCCGCCTCCCTCTTCGCTTATTTTTACTGCATGTTACACTTAAATTAGGGATAAACCATTACGTCAGCATTTATTATAATGGCCCTGAAAGCAGACAAACTCTTCGAGAACATGAAGCCCTACCTGGTAAAGAACGCGGAGGACGTCAAGAAGAAGGTGGGCTTCGTGTACGCCTTTGAAATTTTCAAAAACAAGGGTGACACTCCATAAGTATGGACTGTGAACCTTAAGGATAAAGTCAACATCGATAAGGGAAAAGTCGGTTCTCCTGACGCCACCTTCAATCTCTCAGACGATGATGCTGTCGCCTTGTTCGGAGGGTCACTTAATCCCCAGACAGCCTTCATGCAAGGAAAGTTGAAAATCAAGGGGAACATGCAGGCAGCCATGAAGTTCACCCCTGAATTATTCCCCAAGGACGCAAAGCTCTGAAAGAATCATAAATCATTATGTATGTGTTTTGCCAAAGAGACCAACTGCGTTGGGCTTGATCAACTTGCAGCGTTGCTAGAATTAGGTTTTAAGGAGGTGAAGAGTTAGCCAGGAAGCCTACATTTCACACTTCTTCTACCTGAAGCTCGCTTTCAGTTTCAACTATACTTGCCTGAATACCTATTCCATTATTTCAGGATAGCACTTCCCTGTACCTTGCCCTCTTGATGGCCAATTCCAGAATTTGTTTTGCTATGAATTTCGATTTACCTCTGCTTGCAATTGTTGTCTCAGTTGGTAATTCTAGTACTCCGTATTTCTCTGTTTTTGGACGGCTTCGTTGTAGCATTCGCAGCACCTGCTCAGATCGTTTCTGAGGGAGTGGACGAGGCCCTGTTCCTCCTGCTTAGTGGATTTGATTGATTTAAGCTCATTCTGAAGAACCTGATTTACAGCAAGAACCTATTAAAGTTTTAATAGGATCCTAGCTAGTGTATCTTAAGGAACAGGCTAAGCCTTGACTTCAGAGCTGGCTTTTTAGAAGTTGCTGATCCTCCTTATCAGTTCGTCGTTGATGACCAGGAGGTGCTCTACATCCTCCTACTTGACGAGGGCCTTGGTTGAGAGCTGGCTGTTGGCGTTGCTGAGCTCGATATTTTTGCGTTCGAGAGCCTCCATCTCCGTCTTGAAAAGCTAAATCTCTTGGATTATGCTGTTGTGTGATTCTAATCTTTACGCCTTTAACCGGATGATTTATTACTCCTGATCCTCGATCACCTACTCCAGGCGCATCTTTTCCTCCCTCATTCGCTATTCCCGCTCTTCCATCTGCTCCAGCAGTCGCTTCATGTGCGACAGTTCCTGCGTTGTTTCGTCGATTTCCAGCTTCATTTAGCTAAGTTGGTCTTCCTGCAGATTGCTGTTGATAATCCTCATGACGGTTTCTTGGAGTCTACCCAGCCTGAGTTTGAATTAGTCGGACTTAGAATCGGTCTCTTAAGTGAGGACGTGCGATTCGATGGCCAGAGCGTTTTAAAATTACAAGAGATAGAAATCGAGGAGCTCCTAAAAGTGATTGCGTTACTCGGCCAGGCTAAGGTTCTTATTGGTCAGTTCGATTACTTGCTTTTGGTAAGACTTAGTCCGCTAGGATGAGTCTAGTCCGGCCAACCTATTAGCATACTAGAGTCGCTGCTGGTTGTAGGCACACTCCAGCACCTTGAAGTCCCTGATCATGTTTTTAATTTACAGACATAGCTCGTTTTCATGAAGAGTCTCCAGCTAGCAGGGGAACTCCAACTAGATCTTGTAACTATTCAATAATTCCTGCACGAACAGGGAGTTGCTTTGATTGAAGTTATGCAGGCCCACTGACATGATTTAAAGGGCTACGAGTAAGGGCTAGTCGAGAGAGTGGAAGTAGAGGCCTTCCTCACGGAAGATGAGGTCAAGGTCTTCTTGAGAGGGGTCCTTGCGGGAGAGTTCTGCAAGAATCCTAGTTTTGAGAGATTTTAAGTTAATAAAGCGTTCCGGGACAGGACGATCAGAGTGTTTGAATTTATTAGAGAGTTACTAATTCTGTATTTTGAGGCAGTTACACTCTTAGCTAAGTTCCTCCACTCGCAATCTGAGATGATGCAGTTCCTCGCCGACTCCCTGCTGCGATTGTCCGAGCTGGTGGAGATCCGACTGGAGGGCCAGGTTTTATGCTGATTTGTGAGCAATTTGTAGGTGTAGCTGCTTGACGAAAGAGAGCAGGTGCTCGGGAATGTCTACCTCTTCAAATCCATTTTTAAAAGATAATTCAATCATAAGATGAATATTAATAGTCAGATCAACATGTTATCGGATCAGTTTGACCAGCTAATCACTAGGGAACGACCTCCTGACTCCGCCCTCCTACAAAGCTGGCTTTAGAACCAGCCCCCTCTTCTTCATTAACTATTCTAAACCAACTCTTACAATTAATTTTCAAAGCCCCTAGAAATCACGTTCTAATTCTTGGTTCGAGAGCTGTTCATGACTAAAAAGCAGGCCCGGTTCTGCCAGAGTAACCACCTAAAATTCATACTGAGCGAACGGACGGTGCGGAATATATAGCGGATCGGAGAGTTTTTAAGCACAAATTATGGGATAAACTACACGTATCGGCAGGAGTACGACTACCAGGCCACGCTCTAGACTCTCCGATAACTCGCCTAACTCTTCTTGGAAATCATCGATATCTAGAGGCAGAATAAAAATAATCGTTACTAGTTCTACAGAATCCTTGTTAGAGATTTTTGCAGAGCAGATTAGATCGCCTTCTTGGACCATAAACAATAGCACTAGATCCACCTCCAGATTCATAGCTATCTCCTCTCTTTGATCAATCTCAAGAACTAGCGTTAGAAATACAGCCATATTGTTGCAATGACCAATGAGCTCTTCCTACTGAGTTCAGCCCTGTCAGTCTAGAGTCTTCAGGAATGGAGCCGTAAAGTTGATGAGAGGCGTTCGAGTGAAATGATAGAAGACAGGGAGACATTGGAATGGCTGTAAAACCAAAAGATTCTATCTCAAAACCTGCAATCATTGTGCTTGTAAAACATGCAGATGAGAAACTAGATCGAAATGTGGAGGCGCAAATTCAGCTAATTGAGTGGGGATCATATAACTCAAAAATATGACATAAGACAAATGATGTAAAGCATAAAGAAAGACCAGATGCTCTAGTAGCAATATCAGGAGTCGAGAGGCAGTGAAAATCAGGTAGAAAGATAGCGAAAGCAGAGCAAGATCGAAATGGGGTAGAGAAGGAAAACCTATATCAAGAAGTAGGAGCTAGACGATAAGAATTTGTTAGAGGAAGGTATACAGGCATCAAGTGAGTCTCTCCATTCACAAATCTAGAGATCGAACTTGCGCAAAAAATCAAAGCTGCTTTTGCCACACTAGGACAGCCAGGCTAAATAATTTACATCGTAAGCAAGTGAAAAGAGATAAAAAAAGAAAGGGATTAACCAATAAGCCGTAAACCAGCAGGCTTTCCAAATCAAAGACTAAAAATAAGTTTACGATAAAATAAATTAGACTTTCAAAAATAAAGGATTCAGCCTATAAACAAAAGATCATATTAATAGATAAAATATTCATTACCATTTTGTATCATAGTTAACTGACTTTATAACTATCGATAAAAGTACATCATCATTCGTTTAAAAATAAAGACAGCCTTCTCCTTAAAAAAGACAACTGAGAAATCTTTCGATTTAAAATGCCATTTCAATTGACATTATCTGCAGGTCGTCAACATCGACCGAACAGCAAAAGGCGAGTCTCTCAGGACCTACGACGGACTCTCAACTCGACAGCGGGTCATCATCATTCGTTTAAAAATAAAGACAGCCTTCTCCTTAAAAAAGACAACTGAGAAATCTTTCGATCTAAATCACAAGCGAAATGTCAATACGGTATTCTTAAGAATCAATAGGCTCAATTTAAAGCAAAATAGAAAATGAAGTGCGGACTCCCTGTCCTGGCAAAGGTTAAATTTCTTGTTAAATGACTGAACCGCAATGTATCTAGTTTGTTGCAAAACCCCACCTATACTCTACCAGGACATTGGCTTATTATTAACAATAACACATACTTATCTCCCCCATCAAATCTACCAATTCTAGAAGCATCTCCATCCAATGCTCCAGTCTCGCATAGTAGTCCTTCATTAGGGACTTGCCCTCCAAGATCTATCCTCCCCTCAACATGGAGGAGCAACACAATGTCCTCGTCCGCCCCTCCTCCGTCTCACTGCAGCGCTCTTACTTGGAGTAGTCCAGCTCCATGCGCCAAGTAGTTGAGTAGGTCGAGTGCGGAATCCAAGTCTGCTCCTTCTCAATCGACTCAAGAATCTAATCCCTCAAGATAGACTCAGGTGTGTTATAATTCAACTAGCAATTTGAGTCGATTGAGCTACCTAACCAAAATAGAAATCAATCTATAGAGACACTCACCCCACTGTAGATCTGCCTTCTTCGGCCTCAGATGAGCCTGGTAAGGTGTGTAGAGATGCAGGTGTTGCCTACTGTTCTCCCTGACGACAGCTTTGATAAACGAGTGCTCTAACTTTAGCAAGACCTCAAACTCACCATTCAGCAGCAATAATTAAACTTTATCAATACTCTTAAGCCTGTGGACAAATAATTGATAATGCTCTTCCTCACTCGTCCAAAGGAGAGGAGTGCACACTGTAAATGCTTCGTCTCGCACAGGAAGGAAATGGATTTCCTTCAGTTGTTAGGTCAGCTCAGAAGTGAGATCGACTAACTCACTGTCCTGAACGACAGTCTTGTAAAACAGAACGTTGAGCTAGCAGGCAAACTATAAGAGCGACTGAAAGGCGAGAAGGGCAGGCGAAGGCAGCTGAAGGAGCGGTAGTAAATTATGAAGAGATCCGAGTAGAGGATTGGCAGAGTTAGATCCTCTTTCAAATCCACCGAGTCCAAATCCTTCACTCAGGACTTCGACTCCCTCATTTCTACTGTCACAAGCTACCAGTCTTCCCTAAAGCTCCTCCAGTCTGAACTGGAATTCTCGAGGATAATGAACTAGCGAGGACAGCAATACCAGTCACAGTTATAGGGTCGAGTGAGGTAGCTGTAGGGCTTGCTGAAAGAGTACAGACTGGGTAAGCACGTGATCGTGCAGAAGGTGTTCGAGCGAGTGTAGGTGAGCAGAGAAGAGGACGAGTCGATTGTTGAGCTGATTCAGCTCAACTAGTAGTTGCGTCGCAAATTGATATAGGTCAGCTGATTCAAAACTTAAAGAGGAGCCCTTTCAAAATCTACACTTCCCTCTACACTCTCTTGATCTTCTCCCTCACCTCCCTCCCTTCCTTCTATCCACTCCGCTCCTCGCTCACCTTCTTCTGACGCAAGTTGTTCAGTTTCTTGTTCAGCTACTCCTCCTCTCGCTACAGCTTGCGAAGGTGACGACCCTTCTAATCGAGCTAATCTGAGAGGTGGCTGGCTAGGTCGGTGGAGTTGATTCCTTTTTCTGTGATGAGCTTGATAAGTTCCCTACGGTTCTGCAGAGTGTAAAGGAACAAGTTGTTAAGACTCTAATCGAAATTGTTGTTCAGGTGGGCCTAAAGCTGCTTCTCGAAGTACTTGCTCTTGAAGGACACTCCTTTCTCCTGGTTGAAGAATAGCTGTCTGCCCAGGATTCCGGTAATCCCCTTGCAGTTCTTGCAGTTCTGCACCATCCCGAACACCTCCCCCTCCGTTAAGTACTCGGACGCTTTCATCAAATAATATAGCTCACAACTACTTGGGCTAAGAAGTCTAGACTGGATTACTAGGAGGAACCAGCTGTGATTAAATTTCTTCGGGTGTGAACTCTTCTTATTGAAGGTTTGCTGGAACTTACTTCTGATCCTAGCTATTTTACTCTCCCTACTAATTTCCCCTCTCTTAGCATAATTCATCCTAAACCATATGAGCTTATGCATCTTGACCCTATCCTTCTCCAGGTTCTTCTTATGAAAGATCAGCTTCTTGAGCTTCATCTTAGTGATCTTAATTAGCCTCTTCCACTTGCTAACCCTCTACATTGTCGTCCTCTTAATTTTGATTCTAGGCTTGTACTTGTTGCCCTTAGTCCTATGCTTAATCCTATTAAAGGGCGTCACCTTGACCGTCATCTACTTCTTCAGCATCTTCCTCTAAAACTTCAACTTAGCCGTCAACTTAGTTGTTAACTTAGCCCTCATTTTAGCCGTCAACTTAGCCCTCATTTTAGCCGTCAACTTATCCTTCAACTTAGTTGTCAACTTAGCCGTCAACTTATTTGTCAACTTAGCCGTCTTTTTAGCCGTTATTTTGGTCATCATCTTTTAGAATATCTTCCTAATTGTCTTCGGCTTACTCAACAGCTGAATCTTAAATCTTATTCTTCGACACTTAAAGCCCTTGACCAGATTGATCTTAGTCTGTCTGCTGCGGATCACCTTCATTCATTAACTACTCATCCGCCTTTTACAGCTCATCAGCCTGCTCTTCTTCTCCAGAAATAAGAGGCGGGTCGACGCGCTTTATTTCGCTTGGTAAGATGATATGTTACCCTGGCAAAGAGTTTGTAGACTAGTGCTGCTGTTTTACGTTTTGAGAGTGAGGAGCTTATTATTATTGCCTGAGTTGGGATATCATTTGCTAACGCTAATCGTCGTCGATGAGGTCCTCCCTAATCTTTTCCTATAGAAAGATGCTTTTCTCCTTATCCGACTCCTCACTTTACGAGGACTGCTAAAGCAAGGGGATCTTCATTGCCTAACGCTGTCTCTCCTTCCACTTTATCACTCCCACCAACCCAAGCATTACTATCAGGCTAACTATGATACCCAGTAGCACCCACTCCCAAACCTCGAGAGCGAAGGTGTAGAGTGAAAGGGGAATCTGGAAGTCGATCCTGCTGAAGTCGTTGAGCGCAGCAATGCTGAGGACCTGGGAGTGGACTGAGTTATTTCTGACGATGAGAGTGAGGTTTTAAGAGTACCTGTATTACTTGAGGTAGGAGCTTTCCTTGAAGAGGACAACGATTCCGCGCTAATTGATCTTCTTCTTTGAAAAACTGTAGTTGAAGTGCACGCTAAACTATACTCTACTCCCCAGCTTTATCCCGTAGAAGTAGCGGTTCTCGGGGTAGCTTTTCGCCGTTGAAATGTCGATGTCGTAAATAGCCACCAGCTGATCGCTCCCCTCCAAACTGAACGGTGAGCTCATTAGTCTCACCAGCAGATAGTTTTATTGTACCTTCGGCTTACCCTGCAACCAATAACTCCCATACCTCTTCGCCACGAGTTTTAGATCGAAAGTGGCGTCCTTGAGCTGCAAGAAGCCTACGAAGGCATCGTAATCAAAGCAGACTATTACCAGGAAGAGGCGGTCCTCCGTTGAGTTGGGCAGAATCGAAGTGGAAATCAGGGCAGCGTCTGCTGGCAATTTACGATTATACGGAGCAATTATGCTGTCGAACCCATAGAAGTTTAAAGAGGCAATTGTGATGCGAGCGGAATACTGCTGATGAGTGAAGGTGAGTCTGAAGATTCCAGTGAGTTCTGTGGCGACGAGGGTGAAGAGGCCGTTGAGATAGAAGGCCGAGATGTCTACAATGAGGGGAGTCAGGGCTAGATACTAGTGTGCTGCGGAGAGTGAGTCCCTATCAAAGATTTAAACCAACGAAAAGAGGTCTTTTTAAGGGTCGACTTCAACCTAATATATATGGATTGACCCCTCTTGGTCTAGAAGCATAATTAGATTCTAGCACGAAATTATAGATGCCACTGATCTCGAACTCGTGAAGAACGGGCCTTGCACAAATCCTGAGCTGCTTGTGAACGTCGTCAAGTAAAGCACTTCGTATCCGTTGTACAGGCATACGCTTATTATACCGATCTCTGCAAAGTTCAAGCTCAGGCTGCAGTTGCCTGATGGAATAGTTACGACCTTCTGAACGGTTCCATTGCGGCCTGTGTAAAGTAGGGCGTTTTCGTGCTGAACAAATCCACCTGCCTGTGTAGCTGTGAAGTCTGTCATTCCTTTAGCTGCAGGCTAGTTCCTCGTAAGGTGAATATGGTCTTGAAACTAGATATTGAGTGGTATGTCTGGAGCCTAGACTTCGTACTCTAGGATATTGCCCTGCCACCAACGTCTATCGGAGAAGTTGTAGACTCCAGCTGGGAGCCTGGGGTCAGAGGCGACTACCAATCTTCTTAGCAGTTACTTATTGTTTGTGACATTGTTCAGCTCTATTATTTTTTGGGGCTAGTTGGAAATCTGGAGTCTGACTGTTTTTCTGCTGGCCTAATTCTACTGGTTCGAGAACACTAGATTTACACTACAACTCTTCTCAGGGCTCTCGAATACCATCTGTGGGTACTAGTACACCTGAACTATGTTCACACCCCCATCCCCGGTCAGCACATAGTTGACTCGGTGTCCACTCACCTCTAGGAAGTCGGTGGGACCTTGCAATCGATAGCTCTTGTAAAGGGCCTGTATGGAGAAGGATTACAAGTTGTAGATGAGGAGGAAATGGGAACCGTTAAAGGCCTTGGCAGTAAGGAAGAGCTGAGGAGCGAAGTCACTCTGTTCAATGAGGAAGCCAGAAGGGAGAGTAAACTAATAGAGTGGCAGGTAATAATTGAACTCCACATTCGACTGTTTTTAGATGTTGTACACCTTTACTCCTAAGTCTTTATGGGCTAGCACCAGGCTCTTCTCAAAAAGCTTTGCCTTATACCCGCTCAACGAATCAGTTATTGCGTCAGCCACGCTAAACTCCACTTTCGCTTAGTTGTCGGCCAGACTCACCAAAATGGCCTAAGAGTCAGTGATAACTAGTAGACGTTGGGAGAGTCGGGAATTGACTTCAAGCGCCTTGGGAACAAAGTACTGAAAGCCGTTGCGATTGAAGAACTAGTAGTCGAGAGTGAGCTGGGGCTGACAACCAGGGTTGTTGCTGCACCCAGAAATACTGTATATTCGAATTTCCTTCTTGAATCTCAGCAGCACGATTAGTCGGTCACCCAGGATCTTGACATCCCTGATCTCGCCCTCCCGCTGCCCCTAAGTCTCGACAATCGCCAAGAGATCCTCCTCCTGGTAGAGCAGGATTCTGTTCATCTGATTGAGGAGGACGAGACAGAAGTGGCGGTCTGCGAGAGTGCGAGACCAGGCGAAGAGCTGGACTTGGGAGGTGAGGGAGAGCACTCTCTGGAGGGCGCAGTCCATGATGTCGTTGGCCAAGGAATTAAAGCAGTTATAGATATGGAGAGAGTCCGATGAATTCTGTGCGAATAATTCAAACACTTAGAACAGCCCTACAGTCCAGCTCTCCTTCCTTAGGAACTATATGTTCTCAGGCTCAAACGGACTCCAGCTTATCTTGCTCTTGTTGCTCTACAGCAGCCAGCTCCTAGGCACTTCCTTGTCTGTCAGTGTGGGCTCGACGTCGTATTGAATGTCGGGCCCTTTGACGAACTAGTCAAGGCGGATGTAGAACTGGCCGGGAGTGTTGAAATCGTAGACTGAGGGAGTTTCGATGCGGGAGTTGATGAGATATCGCTTGTTGGCTTAAAGGAAAAGGATCTAGATTTATTTGACGCACTTAATGAAATCAAAGCCATTGGTGGACTGCGCTGTCACTTGATCAAGTGAAGTTTTCCCTGCTGTCTAATTAGTCTGCACCTGGTAGGTCAGCCTCGCTGCTTTCAAGGTCCAGAGCTCCACCTTCCCATCAGAGATTTTCATCAAGGAATCCGAAGAGGGGGAGTACAGGATTGAAAGGTTGGTTTGATACTCGGGCGAAACATAGTAAGCAAGTGAGAAAACCCTGTCTTCAGGTGTGTAGATCCAGAGCTGAGTCTTATTGTCCTTTTGCAGCAAGAGCACTGTGAAGGAGTCCCAGGAATGCAGGTAGAGCGTGCGAGCGTTCGCAATAAGTGAATGTTTGCGCTTTAGGACCACATTTTATGGATACGTCAAGATGAATTAATAAACTAAGACCTAGTGCTACATGCTAACTGAAAACATCATTCTGTCGCCGCTTCTCTCCACCTCGGAGAGGAAGGCAGGTGCGGCTAGCGATTGAAGCGACAGCCAGGAGGCTCTGAAGTTGCTATCCACTCTTAAAGTTATAAGGGAATTTTCAGTGAGAATGGCCAGGTAGGAGTCCTTTACGGACACGCCCTTGATAAATAACTACTATCGATCGAAGAACGTACGATCAATAACTCTGACAGTCCTCGCCTAGAGTCCCTAGAGCAAAATCAGCTCGATGTAGGTGTTGTTGCGATAGTCGCGAACAGCATCTGCGAAATAGGACCTTACCAAAAGGTGCCTTTTTTGATCAACCTTCCAGGATGAGATCTTGGTTCTTGAGACCTCTCCGAAATGAGCGAACTGCTTGATGCTTATCCTCCTGATGGTCTTTAGCTAGCTTGTATTGGCAAGGATAAGTTAAGGCTAATTATCTCTGTAGCAATCTGCTACCATAATTTGGTTATCTAAAAGCTCTAAGTCAAAGCACTAAGTCTCCGCCTAGTTTTCAAGAATTATCTGCTTGAAAGACGGAACCTCCTGCACATTGTGTGCTGGTGCCCACTGAACTACCGACGATGAGCCCTGCAAATAAAGCAAAGCTTATTCGGAACGGGACTGAATTCGCTTATATTGTTTGGCTGATTTTAAAGCAAGTGTAGGGCCAGAGCCAGTACCTAATAAGTTGAGCTTATCATCAAAGGTCCATACCCCTGATGAATTTTTGATGTGGAAGCTAAGATTAAACCCTTTGAAGAGGCTTGAGAGCGAAAGGGTTCCTCTTTAGCCAAGAGCCATCGGGACCTATGGAGAATTCCAAAAAGACTTGCAATTAGGCTAAGGACTTACGGCAAAGGAGCAAGCAAGTTGAATGCTTAGTGCTATTATCATGAAATCTAATAAATGATTCGGCTGAACAGGAATCGATCAGCGAGCAGCCTGACTCCCAACCACCTCCCAGATGACCGGGAGAAAGTCCGGCTTGAGGAAAATATCTTAGCCCGCCTTGGAGTTAATCTAGAATTGCTCTAAACATACAAGCGCAAAGGCATCATCTCTATCTTCATTGATTTCAAGAAGGCCTAGGAGGAATTGCGTCCAGAAGTTAAGATGAACCCTTACTAACTACATATCCCGACTGCCTCCAGGATTGACCGATTGCACCTCAGGGCCAGCAACCAACGCAGTGGCCTCCTAGAGTTCAGCAGGAAACTTGACCAGAGGACTTAAAATCTGGCCAAGACTGAGAAGGATTGGAAACACTCAACCAATAGCTGCAGTGTCCTGAGGGAAGGCTAGCGCAATCGAGTGTAAGTGCAATTGGCCTAGATCAGCAAGGCAAAGCGAACCATCCAATAGCAGAACGAGGTGCTTAAACGGAGAATTGAGTTCATGTCGAGACAGCGACAATAGTTCAAGGAGATGATATTGAGTAGAGAGAATTGATAATGCAGAGCATAATTGAGAAACCTGATCAATTTTTTTAAAAGATTCTTGCATGGCCCCCCTTTTTCACGATTCAGCCTAATGAAAAAGTTCGGGCTAAGCAGCTTAATCTCTGGGTCCAAATTCTTCACCGGCATTTCAAACAAAAGAAAATCCAAAATAGTTCATTGAAATAAGCGCATGGTATGGGAATTTTTAGTAACAATGACGGTAAAGTTATCCGTAGTGCGGTTACCAGGTCAACTCAGGATCGAGTAGGTGCGTGCCATCCTCTAAGAGGCTGAGAAGCTCTAATATATTTAGTTTCTCGAGGAATAAAAGCAGCAATTCATAGTCCATCTGACGTCACCATACGAAATTGCAGAGGACATCTATCGCTGGGTCAAGCACAACAGTCTCCTCGATGACGTCTACACCTTCGATAGACTCATCAACACCAAGGGCTACTCCTTCTCTTAACTGGACCTCGGCAACCTCCTCAAAGCGCTAAAGATATTGGAGAAGTCGGAGCGGGCGGAACTCTTTTATGAAGACGGCAAGGCTCAATTTGTTAAGTTTCTGGTCTTGTAAAGGTGAATCATCATGCCTGCACAACATCCTTCCTAGTTGTCTACACTACTTCTTTTATCTCCTTAATTATTTACTCACCTACCTTCATTTCCTTCAGAGTATCTTCCATGTGTACCCATGTCTTGTCAAATTTATCATTCGTCAGTTTCATCCCCTTGTGCGCATCGTACATGTTTTTTCCGGAGTACACACACTTTCCACCGAGGGCAACTGAGACAAAGTCAGTCTGGGACTGTATCTGCTTTTTCATGTCGGTGCGCTTGAAGTACTTGGCGAGTTCCTAGTCCTTGAGCATCTTTTGATAGAAGAGAGAGACGAAGGCCTCAATTGTCTCTCTTTTACCCCCTAATTTATCGAAGATACTTAACATTTAATTTTAATATCAACTCACTGCATCAAAGTCTATCTGCACTCATTACCATCTTCTACAGCTTCTTTAGTTACTAGCTCCGCAGCCGATGTTACTCCTCTCGCATCTTCTGCAGCCAAACTGACACTCCGCACCCTCCCCGCAACAGCAGCCACAGGAACACCAGGCTGGCGAGGACCTGCACCTCGTTCTCGGAGTTGGTGGCTGATGCCAAAATGAGGAAGGTGAGAACCTAGAGCAGAGATGAGATTATAAATAAAATTTTCGTTAACAGTTTGTACTGGCGGTAAAATCCTAGGTAGAGATGGGCCGACCTCCAGAGCGGCACCACGCACCCCATGTAGAGCAGACTCTGCGAAATCAAGGATTGGTGAGCGAACAGCAGTCCCGTGAAGAGCACCAGGATGAACTGCTGCACCGTGTCGTTGAACATCCCAAATCGGTGCAGCTTCCATTTGAGCAGAATGTTTAGCAAATTATCGCAGACAGCCACTATGAGGAAAAGCAAGGAGAGGGCCATGGACATGCTGAAAAAGAAGTTGCTATGGTCGGTCATGGTGATTCCAAGATTGATGATGCTATAAAGTAGCAAGCCTAGCTTCATGGAGTTGAAGAGGAAGCAGAAGCCTCTCTTGGCAAGGACTTGCAAATTCTGCACTCTGTTATACCTCTACAGCACGATCACTGGAGGGTCCAGGCCAGTAAGGCAGTAAAGCTACTTAGAACTGAATTTTGAAATCCCTGCTCTGAACAGCATTTCATTCAAAATTAGAGTCAGGATAAAAATTGTGAAGAACCCCATTGTCACCCCCATCGTGCTAATTATGCTTCCTGAGGAGTCAGCCAGGAAATAGTTGCCCTCCAGGTGCCTCATCTGCTCGTAGGAGGGAGGCAGAGTGATTAGGGAGAGAAAGCTGGCCTTCCAACCGAAGTAGATGTTGACGAGACGGATAGTCTTGTGGAGATTGAGCATGCCAAAGACATGGATCTTTAAGGAGAATTAGAGGAAGCTGGTATCGTCAGATCCCAACCCAAAAATTACCAAGCCCACCAGCCAGATCAGAACTCCGAATAAAACTGAAAGCAAAGTCTCCACCAGCCAAGTCTTCTCGAAGAAGTTCAAGGAGTAGAACGTAAGGTAGTACGAGATGGGGAAGGCCGTATAAGTAGCACTGAACTTAACATCTGAAGGGAAGAAATCAACACGGAGGAGGGTAATGTTGACCCTGGCGTAGGCATTTTCAGTGAAATTGGTGATGTTGTACTAAAAGACATAAATCTAGTCGTTGATCACTACCTTGGTGGCATTAGGGAAACGGTAGGTCTAGTTGCTATACTCGAGTGAGATTTCTAGCATGTCCAGAGGGATTTCCTTCATCAGGATATCTGGGTAGTAGTCCAAGCTTTTCAGCAGAATGATCGTCTTCTTTTGAAGCTGGTAAAGCTCTACGAACTACACTTAATAAATCTATGCGGCTCTGAACCCGTCAAGAAGCTAGCAGGCACGAGTTTTGTAATAGGCGATTGTGTTTACTGGACAACTCTTAACGCAATTGCCAATCGCGTCTTTGTAATATTTGAAATCACACCTGACACATGATCGCAGAGAACTGCAGATTTAGCATCCGATTTTACAACTTTCGCAGATTGAGGTCGCCAGGTTAAGGAAATAAAAAGTCATGCACCCAGTGCAGGTGGCAGGCGTTGAATCTTTGCAGAGGGCGCAGTTAGGGGCGCAGTTTAAACACCTAAAACCGTTGGTATAGTAGCCAGTAGGGCAAACTCTGTAGCAAGTCATCCTATTTCCATCGACTACGTAGCTATATCCGATTGAACAAATTTAGCATGATTTCGCTTGTGTAAGGAAGTAATCCGTGATGCAAGTCAGGCAGGAGAATGAAGTCGCATCGAAGCAGGTCTTGCACGTTGAAAAGCATTTCAGACAAACGTTGGATGCTCGGTCCAGGTAATATCCTGGCAGGCAGCTGAAATAACACTTGCCCTCGATAAGATAGGTGCTCTTGGTGCAGGTCGTGCAGATATTCGCAGTGGAGCACTTCAGGCAGTTATCCTCACAAGGGTAGCACAGGAAGCTATCGATGAAAAACATTTAAGGACATGCTTATTGCGCGTATGAGCATTGCTTAGTAAATTTGTTCAAGGTGCAACACTAGTCACAGGCCTTGCAATTAAGTTTGTCGAGGACGGGCCCGCAATCTTGGCAGGAACAGACACTACAGCGGGACACGTCTTCGTTACACCTGATGCACTCGTTGCTATCACTCAATTGGAAACCAGGATTGCAACGCAAACATTTACTGGCATCGCAATTGAAGCAATTAATATTGCACTTGCTACAAGTTTTTACGATAGGTATGGCAAAGTATCCAATCACGCACTGGTCGCACCTCGCAGCGTCGTTGCAAAGTTCGCAGTTCTCGATGCAAGGGTAGCAGAAGTTATCGAGTGAAAATTGAAAATGTCTGGGAATACATTTAGAACAGATTTTGAGAGCCACACAATTGACGCAAGGCGAGACGCAGGGAACGCAGGTCCCTGCGCTCAGGAAGAGGCCGGCCTGGCAGGCCTGTGGAAATGCGGATGGCAGAATGTAAAAAATTAAAATCATGTTCAAAATATTCTATTCTCACTCCTCCAACTCCCAGCTGAACTAGTCTGAACCCTCCTCCTCAGGCTAATGTGCCAGTTCCTCCGCCACTTCCTCATCCCGAAACGCGAAGATCTCTTACTCGTCAGAGTTGCCCCACTCCACAACCGCCTCCTCGCTGCTCTCGCTGCTCCCGCTGCTCCCCTCGTCTCGTACCTCCTCTTTCCTCTTTGACAGGTCCCTTACGAAGCTTCTCAATAACCCCATCTTCTTGTTAAAATTAGCTGCGAAATCAAATCCATTTTGCTCACCTAGTCGGAGGTGCTTGTTATAGTCGTCAAGAGTCTTGCGGGACATGCCGAGGTCCTTGGCTATTTGGGAGAGAGTGGGTTTGAGGCCTTCCTTGGACCGACTTTAGTAGCAACGCTTCCAAAGGCTGACTAATTAAATGACCTAACTAATAGTCCGCTATCTTATCCTCTTGCCCGTCTCTATGGGCGTCATTTTGATGGTAATCGCCTAATCCCTCAACTGATTCAGATCGAGATAGACTGGGCTCTCGAAGGGGTAACAGCCCGCCAAGACATCCCTCCTGCTCTGTACCTCGATGTATTTGACTGAGTATCTGTTCTCGGCGCCGAGTGAGAGTCGCTAGACGACTTGTTCGACGAGGCCGGAGAAGGAGATGAGGCGGGACCCGGGCTTATACTAGACTACCACTCTCAGCTACACGTGGACAGGTTACAGCACTATCACATTTGTTTGAATACTATATAACATTTTATGTATTTCCCTGGCGACACCATCAATTCCAACGACTCCTTGCTCCCCGGCTTCGGCGTATTTCTCACCAAAGGCAAACTCACTGCAGCCATTCCCGGCTCGCTTTCTCTCCATTCCTCCAGAGTCTCTATTGCTCCTCTTTTTCCTGCGGAGTGTCTGAGGAAAGGAGTGAGGACGATGTGCAAAGTGGTTAGGATCCGAGAGGATGAGGTGTTTGTTCAGATCCTGATGATCAACGATTCGGCCATATCTCAAAAATTAAACGCAGTCATCACAAGGTAACATGTGAGGGATCGCCTTGTGGATCAATTAGTAATGCATTAGTGCTTTATCCCTGGCGATATTATCAAGGCTGAGTTTTTATCTTTTGGAGACGGAAGAAAGGTTTACTTGACAACTGCTAAACCAGAACTGGGAGTAGTCTACGCGCTGAGCAAGGCAGGGAGACTCATGGTCAGAGTCAGCGACGAGGAAATGATCTGCATGAAAACCGGGCTCAAGGAAAAGCGAAAGTGCGGATGGCTGGATTAGTATAAATAATGATATTGCGGGTCAAATGCGGACTTTGTGGGCGTTCAGAAGCGAGAATTACTTGCGGAAACCTTGCTTCCAGACCGGGTTTATCACCACCATCTAAGCCCTAATAGGATACTTGAGCAGTCCACTCAGCAGCGTGTTAGAGAAAAACATTTTCTGTTGGCGAACGCCGTGACCTTGGCCGGGAATCCCTTCTACGTCCTTTCCGATTCTGACAAGGAATTTGATCTTATTGGCAGCTATCCTGCTTTCCATCTTGAGCTGCATGAAGTGGTGTAAGGCGAAGAGGGAAAAGCCGACAAGAACGAACCTGGGCTTGATTGCGAAAAAGTTGAATGTTTTCCAATACTAATATCCGAAGGGGTGTTTAATAAACCTGCAGAAGTTCCTGATCAGCCGCTTCTTGTTCCCCTTGTCTATCGGCTTCTTCCCCAGCCGGAACTTCTCCATCTCCCAGTCGTGCTGTCTCCCCATCGAGCGATAGATCATTTCGATGCGCTCCCTCACGTTGGGGACATTGGTGTACAAGTAGTGGTAGCCGTGGGTCCTAGCCTTGGGCGCCTCGGCGAGGGCGGGATTGGGCCTGACCCAGAGGACATCAGTCTCCATCTTGTCTTGCAACGATTGCATTTCAATATTGATAATCTCATATCTTGATGATCAAAAAATTGATAACTTGGAGTCTGAACTTGAAATTCAAATTCTGCCTTAGTCGAGGGGGCTACCCCTCGCTCAATGATCTGCAGCCCACTATGATCGAAATCGAGGGACTCGAATCTACCTCTTTGATTTCCAAGCTGAATTCTGGGTGTATCTCGTCATATGACAATGAACAGATATTGGAGGCCTTTTAGCTAGTCACCACCATCCTCAACAACAACCACCTCAATAATTATTTATAAACTAGGAAGTTCCCCAATACAAATTTCAGATTCAAGAGTCATCTAAATGGCCTTCGAGAATAATTGCGAGCCAAGATCGAGAGAGCCTGCAGGTAATAGCAATTGACAATTAGGCAGTTGCTAATGTTTTTCAAGAGCCTGGGAAATTGCAAGGAGACAAGCCAGGCCGGGTCTGAACTGCTCATAAAGAAGTGTCAATTCGATTATTAGTAACGCAAAAAATTAGATATTTTGAGCCTTTTCATCATAGTGAGGTCACTCTCCAACTTAAAAAACTACGACATAATCGGTGTCAGCGAATTTGTGGTAGAGCTGTGCGAGCAGGTAGACAGATCCGTCCTGACGCAGCTTCCCATCACAGTAAACGTAAACCTGTTTTATTACCTGGCCAATCTGGAACTGCACAAACGCTCAAAGTTCAAGGCGATCCCAAGCCTGATGTATACGCTTGAGAGCCTAATACTGAGTCGCATCCTCTAGATCAACAACTAAAATTCCTTTATCAAAATCTACAATAGCTTTAACTTACTCCCTTATAAATTTCCCAGGGATCTTATGAAAGTCCTACTCACTCGGCAGCTTAAATAAATCAGGACCAATCAGTTCGTGCCCTCAATGAGGTTTCTGTGCGCTTTGCTCCAAATATTTTCCTGCAAATAGATAAGCCTGGACTAAGAGGATCGGAAGCTGTTCTTTGAAGCGACTCTCAAGTGCGTTCAGCTGTAGAGACAAAACTATAACCTTCTCTTTCAACTCTGTTAAAATTCTAAAATTTACTTCTCTAAATAGTAGAAGAACATTTTGTCCAAGCATATCTCCACCCACCTCAAATTAGCACTGTAAATTCCCAAGTTCACCATTCAAGACCACTCCATCTAACCCAGGATGGAGCTCTTATCCAAAGTTCTAAGAGGCATCTTTTTTATCGAGCCTTCGACTTTTTAGAGCATAATGGAAGCGTACAAAGGGCGTGAGTTCAAAGGGACCTTCACGACTCGATTGAATTTGTTTGCTTGCTTTTCACAGCTGAAATGGTAGAACTTGAGTCTGTTAGAAAGCTTGAAGGAGGACATAAGGAAAGCGAAGGGCAAAGAGATTTTACAGCTAGTGTAAATATTTAACGGGATAGGACTTGTAAAAAACAAATAGGCTTTTAAGATCAACCTTTAATTTAGATAGGCCCTCACTAAATAATTCAAAAACATTACCCAGAAATAGCTGGCCCAGGCCGTCTTATTATTCAACTCCGTTCAAAAGGGCATCTGGAACAGCTTTTTACTTCGTCCCATCATCGATGTCCCTACGCCCGTCCTCTCCTAAATTCTTAAGGACATACCCAAAAAAATGCGTACAACTGAACTGTCACGTTACATTTTGAAAGTGTTGAGCATGCAATAAAACTCTGATTTGAAGGATGTGTTGAGCTTGATTCGGGAACTGAACATGATAACTATTTATTGCAAAAATACTAAAAACCCCTTGCAATAATTCTTCTACTTTCAATAGAAGTTGAAGCTCTTCACTCTTTAGTCCTATAGCTAAATCTCCTGGGCCTAGCTTCACTATCTCATTAACCTCTTCATAAGCGTCCGTGTCGATACTCTCTGGATACTCAAAATCATTGTCCACAAGCAAGTTCTCACCGACCTTGACTCCCTCTTCTTCCTTGATATTTTCTTGAATTCGAAGCACGCCAAAATGTTTCTTCACAACGACCTGTCCAGTAGGTACAAGTAGCTCTTTTAGCGAAGCAAGTTTGCGCTAACCAGCAACGTTTATGTTTACCGAATAAAGTTGATCCGAATCGCCAATCGGCTTCATCTGGCAGGCGAGGAGTCATTGTCGGAGGAGGAGTGGGGTTTGGCTTATACGGCAATGCCCTAGATCCACTTTCAAAAATATGAGGAAGAATTGGTTTTCTAGGAGCTATTAATATCATATTGCATGCCGGAACATTCGCTTTTCGATCAGAAACTCCTCACCTCGAAGATCTAGAGCATGTTCAAGACCTATATCTAGTATTATATTGAGAAATTCTTTGAAAGCTATATCCTGGGTCTACAAATGCTGGCCTAGGAGGTGCAGATCAATATTTCGCGGACCCTCTTTGAGATGATCCGCAAGCACTATTCAAATTAGGGGGGGAAGATCCACTCCTTTCTCATAGAGCTCTGCCTTTAGCTCTTTCTGATGACCAAACTTCCCATATAATAATTCACGGAAACTTTGAAAAGAATGTTAGAGCTTAGCCCTTCAAATAACAACGAAAAGCTAAGCATCATCAGCAGTTATGTCTCCCACAGCAAACCCTAGCCCTGGCTGGAGATGACTCTTAAATAACTCATCGAGAACTCTGACTTTATCAAATACGAGCAGATGCTGTAGCTGCTCAAGTTCTACTCGCTGGTGACGGAGGAGGTTCGTCCAATATAAACCTTGCGGAAATTACTTTATAAACAGAAAACATTTAGTAAGAGTTAACATTAGCATATTTAACAGCTCATCTCCAAATTGTACTTTAACTCCCAGTCTCACAATAGGCCTCCTTGAATCATCAATCATCCCAACCCCTCCTCTCGCCGCTTCTCTTTGTCCCTCCGCTTGTCGCCCCCAGACTTAGAAAGCAGCCGCTTCTTGGGAGATGTGAACTCGACCTTGTATAAGTCGAGACTCCTGCTCTCGCACAGCTTTTCGAGAGTCTAATTGAGCTGTGCAAATTGGTTTTACAGACTATCGATCTTCTACAGCTTGTCGTTTAGTTACGACCTCAGCTAAGAGTTTTACACTAGCAGCTTTGAGTTCACCCCCTCCAGCAACTTCCCTTCTCCCAACACTCTCGACAGCTCCTGCTTCTTGTTGTCCAGCTCCCCCGTGAATTCTTTGATAGCCTTGACTTGGGCGATGTTCATTTCGCCCATAGCTTTCTGTAGCTGGTCTTTCTCCTTCTGGAGTTGGAGAAGAGATGTCTTGAGAGTGAGTCTGTTGCGCTCTGATTCGTGGAGGATGGCCTCAGTTTCTTCATACTTTTTTTTAATGCGCTAAAATTAAAGTTAGTATCTCCTCTTATCCTCCACCAGCTTTATGTAGCTCTTATTGTGGTTTTTGTGCTACTACAACTATTTTTCACACTCCTGCAGTGACTTCAGCAGGCAGCTCACCCGCTACTACAACTCGCTTTTCTCCTTTCTTATTCGCCCTGTCTCATCTCGAGCCCCAATCACCTCCTTCGAAAGAGACTAAAGCTGCTTCTGCAGGGAGTGAGATTATCGCTTTTGAATGTTAGCAGCGTCGTGATATTCCCTGGCCTTGAGTTGGGCTTCTTGCAGTGACTTCTGTAAAGAGAGATTAGATTAGGCGTGCTTCTGGTTTTCAAAGGAGATCGAGTAATTCTGTTCCTTGAGCAATTTGATTTGATTTTATTTTTACAACGCCAAAAGTGAATAGCTTCGCTGCATTTAGGCGATTTGAAGGCGAACACGTGATAGCTACTCTTTGGCCTATCGGGATGCGTCGTCTCTGCTGCTCAGTTAGCTGAGCAGAGCTTGGCGCTCACTCTAAAAACGATCTGCATCAGCCGCCCTGCTCATCTCTTGTTCTTGCAAAATCTTTTTGAGATTTATTGTTTATTGTTCTTGTCGTTTTATTTTCTAAGATTGTCTTGCGTTTTCTTGATGAAGGCTTGTCTATTTCTACTTGAGTTCGATTATACTGTCCTGCAGCAACTCAATCTCTTGTCTAAGCTCGCGCTACTGCCGCTTGATGTCTCTTACCAAATCCACATTCTTTTTTTTGAGAGTGTCAAGGTGCTCCTCCTTGAAGGAAAGCTCTTCGTCCCTGAGCTTAAGACTTTAGCAAAGCTCTGCAGATTAGTTTTTGAGCATGACCATTTAGCGTTAAAACTACCTACGACGGCGACTTTACTATTTGAGCTGTTCTTCTGCTTTGCAAAGGCTACTCTCCAAATCTATCAATCTTCCCACTTAGTCCTGTAACTTCTCCTTAGACTGCTCTGCTTCTCTCAGCGACACTTGCATCTACTCGAGTCTCGTTTGGTATTGCGAATTCGCTAGTTGGAAGGCCTAATGCTGGTCATTGAGTTGGGAGCGAAGTAATTACAGATTGGATTGCTCAAGGTAGAGGGAATCCTGGAGGTTGTTGAGCTGTGCCTCAAGGGCAGAACAGTTTTGTTACTTATCAACAAGGTTGGTAAGAGCAATACTCTGGGACAAGCCTAGCTCCTAATTGCGGCCAGTGAGAAAATTAATGTTCTATTTTTGCTGTCGCTCAATCAACCTCAGTCGCTACAATTCCTAGTGCAGAGTTTTCGACGCCATCTCGTCTTAGAGGCACTTTATAACCCACTCCATAGTTTCCCTCACCTAGTTTTTGACTAGTTAATTCCGAAGCCCAGTCAGTGCCTTCTGGTGGTCTGATTCGGCTGAAATGAGTTTGGCCTGAATGGCGGATAGTTGGTTGTGGTGGAGTAGTTTGAGTTGTTCGAGTTCGAGTTCTGCCCTTTTGAGGGAGTGGGTGAGCTAGCTGATGCAACTCTGGAGGAGGTGTGTCTTTTCTTCAAGAGTAATTTTGAGGAGTTAGTTTTGGTTATTAATGATCCTTAGTTAGTTGTTGAGGATGAGCACTGTTCCCTTCATCGACCTGTTCTCTTAGCAATTTTACTACAACTCAGACATCTTCTCCCTTAGTTCCGATAGTTACTCCTCCTGCAATTCCAGTCTCACCTTACTCTCCTCTCGTTCCGCAGCCATCGAAATCTTATGCAGGCACTAAACTCGCATCTGCTCTTTAAGGTGGGTGAGCTGCTCCTCGACCTATTTGAGTTTGGCCAGCTAACGGCTGTCGTCAGAGAGCTAAGCCTTGAGAGCGGCAAGTTGTTAGGTGGCGTGTAGGTATTATGCTTGAGTCTGCTAAAGACGTGTGGTGAGTGCGTGGTTTTCCTGGCGATAGACGAGGATCTGCTCGGAGAGTTAAATTTATCGCTCTGCTTTAAGCTTCTTTAGAAGTTAATTCTGCTCTTTGAACTTAAACACTTATGATTAGGACTAGCTGCACTCTCCTGAGGTTGTCAGCGCCTCTTTGAAGCTTGAGAGCTGCTGGTCCTTTGACTGCAGCAGTGACAACAGATTTCGGTTATTCCTCCGCAGAGTCTCGATTTCCAGCACCAACTCTTAATTGCGATCGATCTGGTCGTTGAGCAGGTTGGTTAACAGTGCGTTAGACTTAGTTTACTTGCAGGACTACTACGGAGTCTTCATAATAATCAAATCAAGCTATCTAGCCGCTCATCCTGCAGAGACTTTCATTGGGAGTTCGCTCCTTAGTCAGGTCCCGGTTTTCCCAGCTGGTCTTGTAAATGGGGAGACTGAGCAGGCCGATGTAGCAGATCTAATGCAGGAATATTTGCTAGCGGTTAAATAGGTCGTAGTGAGCTAACACTGGAACTACCATCATAAACTCAGGAGTGAGAATGAGGTTCAAACCGATATGTATTTGGGGAGTTTAGTGTTTCTAAAGGAGGGAAACGCATATGGCGTTGAAAAGGTCTCTGCAGGCCTTTGGACTCTCCATGTTGGGGAAGGCTATGAAGTGATTGAAGTTTAGCTCTGAATACTGGAGGACATTGGTATCGAGGAGATTAGCATAGACCTTGGCCTCCTATCTTTCGTTTATAATGTAGGATTAGAATTCGAGTCGATTCTAGGCGCTCTAATTATCTAGGCAGAACTGAAGTCCTTTACTCTTTCTAGCCTGCATAAGGAACTTCCGCGGGAAGACGTTTATGATGCCGTTCGAAAGGATCAGATGAGATCTGGCGTTTGGAGGCAGGATTTGCAGCGTCACCACGGCCTCTAGCTTTTTGGCCAACTTCAGCATCTTGAGCCACTAAACTGATTATAACAGGACTTTAGGCAAGGGGCCTTTGTATGTTGATATGCGAGCGATTCAACTTGCTCTCATTGGGCTGTAGAAACAGGTCTGAGACGAACCCTTAGTCCAGATTGGATTTGTGTTTATCCTCTTATTTCCTGTCGAGCTACTTGATGTCCTTGTCTTTAAGTTTTTGCTTCTGGTCGGGCTACAAGATAAGTATGTCTTCGAGCTCCTTCTGAGTGCTCTGGGGCTGTACGACTGGACTCCGAGACTATTACTATTTGATTTCAACCACTTTATGACCCTGGTGCGATCTGTGAAATTTGGAAAAATCTTTAACAAAAATGTTCTGCTGGTTCTTTTATTCGAACAGAGTTGTGTCAGCCTCCGACCGCTGGAACAGGATTATGTGTCCATCAATTATCGGCTCAGGATGGAAGGCTAAATAGAACTCGTCCTTGAACGGCTTGATCACCAGGTCGGAGAGGTTGATAAATTAGAAGAGGTGATCGACAGGGAGGACCTCGCCCTCGGCCTAGGAGAGGTTACGTTCCGAGCCCTTATTGGACTGGAGGACCTATTGCAGGACTGCAATAGAGTTTTAGTCATGCTTCTTAGAGTGTTAATCCTAGATTTAATGCTTGTTCTACTACACCTCGAGCTCTTTGCTCACCAATTCCTCCTTCTTCACCTTCACCTCCTCGTCTTCGGGCGGGATCTGGTCCCTCATTAGCAGGCTTGAGATGTCTAGCTGAGACATCTGCACCTAAACGTGTTATGGCTTATTCTCTCGCGTGAACTTATAATTGGGGCTGGGTGCTAGTCTGCTTTAACGCTTGGTGTAGAAGAGAAGGCCGTTACAGACCTGTGGGACGAAATGTCCTGGGACGGTGGTGATAAGATTGGATTTAAGTTTGGCTCGAGCAGCAGTCTGGATTTTTTCGAGAAGAGTGAGTTTGCCAGTTTGGCGCTTAGTCTTGAGAGCAAGCTAGAGGTCGGCCTGCGTGATGTTGATTTGCTGGGATATTTTTCCTTCAGGCTTGATATGAATGGAAAAGTAACGTTAGCAAAGTTGCTCCAGCTACCGCTTGCCCCCGATGATTTTGCCGTTGAAGGTGTAGGCGATGGGATTGTGCTTCTTCCTGAAGCCGTAGATACGGCACAATTCGTTGATGTGATGGTCCCACTCGGAGGGATGCTTGATGACCATCCTGAAGTCGATGTTCTTGTACTTGGATTTGATGGCGTTGGCTATCTCCTAGCAGTAGGCGGTGTCGGGGTTGTCTGCTGAACCGGCTATTATATAGCTACTCATTTTATTTAATCAATTCCTTAGTCTCGACTTTCCTCTAAACATCTGCCTCGTGCTGAAGAACTCCTTCTTCGTCTGGCTCTGAACTTTGAATATCGCACGTCTGCCGTTACGTCCTCTCGTCTACACTCTTTCTATCAGCAACTTCTATGCTCGCGGCTGCAGCTCGCTCGGGTAAGTCTATTTAGTCATGAAGCTCATTGAGAAAGGGGACTTGCAGGACGAAATAAGCAGGGGGTGAAGGACAGGAGAGGTGCATCTGAAGGAAGCGAGGTAGTTTTTTGCGCTGCGAGATAAAAAATGGTTCATGCGCTCATAATTTTCTTTCATGATAATTTAGGCCTTGTTAATATGAATTAAAATAAGTCACCGTAACTGCCGAGCCTCTCCGACAATCGCTCGAGAACCCAGTCTTCGCACACCCGGATTCGCAAGGCAGAGCCCCTGATCCCACGGTACCACCACTTGGAAATGCTAAAGACAACGATCCACGAACTCCAGAGCAGCAAACCGGGTAAGCAAGAGCTGCTATCAGCGATAAAGCGGAAAGTAAAGGAACAATTCGACCAGCTTTATGTAAATTACGATCAGAAAAAAGAAGAGATAGTTTCTGAGATCAAGGGGCTATAGGCGAAGAGAGGATGCGAAGTGGAGGTGCAATTCATCGAAAAGCAGACTCAGATCTAAAAGAAAAAGCATGACTATCTAGTTGATCTCCTTCGCAAGAAACAGACCTAGCTCGATAAATTGCTCGTCAAGGACAAGGAGCTCAAGCAGTTGCAATCAGAGACTGCCTCACTCATCCAGCAGCTTTAATCAGAAAAAAAGAACTAGGAAGAATTACGACAGGATTTTGTCAGAGTCGACTACGAAAAGTCGGTGTTGGAAAATATGGTGTAGGTTAGACGAACGCAGGTGGAGTTTAGTAGGGATTTCTTCGAGGAGAGGTACCGAACGTTGAAGGAGTGGACGCAGAAATCTGATTCATGCTAGGTGAACCTCTCGTTGACTGAGAACAAGATCAGACTGCTAACTCTCCAGGCGGAGAAGGACCGGGACAAAGCTCTACTCAGCTTCTAGATAGAGAAGCTGTAGGAGTAATTCAAAGTGATACTGGAGCACGAGTTGGAGGAGTTTGTGGGGAAGCGTGCGATTCGATAGATAATAATCCACCAAAAGAAGCTCGAAATGCGCAAAGACGCTTAAGAACGCGAGGAAAAGCGCAGGAAGGAAGAAGAAATCAGAACTCGTCGTTAGCAGGACATCGTCAAAGAGCTTGAAGCCAAGCGAGCGATGGAGTAGCGACTGTTCAAGCAGGAAGAAAATTATTCCACCATCAGGAAGGAGACTGCCCTCAAAGAAATTTAAAACTTTCTTCCTAACCAGAACTCACTTGAGTTCAACTTTGAGACTCTCCTCGAAGTCCGATAGCGGCTTATTCAGCAGAGAGACGACCTCCGAAAGGAAATCGATTAGATCGGATGCACTCTTGACGCACGCAATGTCACCAAGCAAGACATGATCAGGCTCAAGGACATCGAACAGCTCTCCAGGCTGGAGTTCCACCTTAAGGAAAAGCTGAACAAGACGAGAAGCACTATCGATAAGAGTTTGCTGTTAACAAGCAAACTGTTTGCTTTGTCGGGTAAGAGCGTGTAGATCCGGCGAGAGAATGCGGGTTCGCTGCTGAGCCTTAGTGGGGACTGCGTGGATTCACTAAGGTCGATGAAATAGTGAAGTGTTCACAAGAGGAAGAGTTGTAAGACAAGGAGAGGAATTATTAGATAAGTCCTCAGGTAGACGGAGTTTGTTTGCTTGCTTTTCTGGCATTTGTCCAGCTCCCGCCTTATCGCCAGCTAGCTTGACCCTATCAGTTAGCTCTGGCATGACCAGACTTAGAAGATTATCTATTAGTAGTTCCACGTTAGACGCTGTCCTTAGTAGACGTTCTTGCAAACTGGACTGACATAGCTCCCGTTCTTGAGGTTGTAGATGGATTGCTGGTTGGTCAAGATGTACCTTTGGAGGTGGAGTGGCTCCTTGAACTCGATTGTGGAGGCGTTGATGGGAGTCACAGCCAAGAAGTTGATTTCAGAGCCTTTGGAGGCAACAACGAGGGTCTTGTGCTATAGGGGGATGCTCTGCACTGAGAAAGAAATGAACTATCCTGGCTACTTGAGTATATATTTGATTTTATCGAAGAGACAGAGGTGCTTATTGGGGATGAGCATGGCGTTGGTGAAGCGCACAGAAATCTTCTATGCGAGAGGGACAGGAGTGAGAGTGTGGGTTAGGGCGTGGGCCCAAGACAGGACGGCAATCAGCATTCAATCTATTTATGAAGGAATTAAACTAATCCAAAAAGCTGGTTAATCGCGAAAACGCAGAGCTTTTCTTCCAAGACGCCTGGGCCTCCTACGAGCACAACTACCGACTCCTCCTTCCCTAGTAGACCAGGCCCTCAGTCCCGACACTCTTCAAGTTGGTGACGGTGGTGCTGGGAGTGCCCCATGGTGAGTAGGTAAAGATCAAGGAGAAAGTCGAGCTCGTAATCCGGGATTTCCTGAGAAGGCTGGGAGGTCAATAGATGGGTCTGGAGAAGGGGAAGGAACTGATAATGAAGGTGATTGACTAGGAGTAGCACATTACAGTAAATTACAAGGGCAAAGTCTAAAATAAGCTCAAGGAGTAAGCCGCCGAATAGAAGCATTAGCAGCAGACATAGCAGGGTTGTCAGCAGCAGGACTAGCCCCAGCTCAGCTCAATGGAATTTCAGTAGTAGTCCTAAAACCGCGCTTGGTCAGATAATAAGGCCTATGGGTCGCTTTAAGAGCAAGCGCCGCTGACTAATTCCTCTCTTAAAGACTCGATGTCGCAGTCAGTTCATGTTTAACTCATCGATAAATCTGCTAGTTAGCATCTCAGTCATTCATTTAATTCACCCAAAAGAACCTTACCTTAATAGCTTGCTACCACCATCAACAAATTCTAAGCCCTCCGAAATTCTCTCCCAAGTTCCAGTGAAACACGAGTCCTCGACTCCCTGATCACCACTCTCAAAGGCCGGCTGAATGCACTCTTAGCCGTAGGCAGGCCCCTTAAAACACAGCTAAAAGACTCTTAGGACCGACTGCGCCAGGCTTTCTACTGGTTCTGCAAGAAAAAGTTTATTTCCACTGACAACCTTTCCTTCGATTCAATCCAGAAGAAGCTTAACTTTATGAATGTGACCCGTTTTCTCCAGTTTTGTTCCGAATTCAATTTGCTCTGTGCAGCATTTACGAAGGAGGAGGCGCTGGCAGCGTTTAAACGAGTGTGCAGTGAGCAGCTTATCAGTGCTGATCAACTAGTAGTGCTCCTGAAATAGCAAGGGTTTAGCAGGTATAGAAATTAAAGCTAAGGATTTATACAGCTAATGAATGAAGCAGGCATTTCCGATTAACAAGAATTCAAAAGGAAGATTAGCGGCTTAGAGGAGCTGAAGAGGAATTTAGTGGAGTCTCCCAGGATGGCGACCTTCCTTATTCGCAAGGAGAGAAGGCAGTCAGGGGCCAAGGAATGGAAGGGTGAGAAGGTAGCGGAGAGGACTCGGCAAAGGGCTCAGCAACTACTGAATTATTGATACATGTCATGCCTTCTGGAAAAGCTTAGAAATCTGAGCTTGCTCGAGATTCTAGAGCTGCTTAAGAGTGCCTTCGAAGGCATTTCGGTAGATCTTAAGGTTTTCGGAGTTGCGCTTTAACCTGCCCGGGTCGTAGGTCTTGTCGAAAGGGTCCTCGATGCTCACGATCAGATCGCTCACACCCTCCTTGTACTCGTTCCCTGAAATCGATATCCGATTGCAAACAGACTGCTAGCTAAATCTCTTAAAGTAATTTAAGAAGCCTTTGAATTCCTCGTAGAAGTTGAACCTGCGGAACACGAAATCCTAGGGCACCTTGAAGTACCCATGAAGTATCCCTTTGGAATCCCCCGGGAATTTTACTTGGAAATCACCTTCCTTCTCGTGGGGTCGCTGGATGCACGGGACTATGCCTTGCTTAATGAAATAGTGAATCATCATGAGAATAATTCCGTAGGAGGACATCTTGAAGGGATCGACCAGATCTTTGGACTTAGCCCAGACTTTCAGCATGATTCCAAAATTTCTGATTTGGGGGTCGATACCACTATATTGCCTGAGGAGACAGCTGTTGTACAGTCCCGCCAGATTGTTAATCACGACGTCAATGTCCTCCCCCTTCTCGTTGTCCTTCACCTTTAGTAAGTTCACTCGCGATGTTATTATCTTGTTTATGTGCAGCTAGGGGTAGATGTTCTTGAAGGCGACCTCAAGTTGGGTTATGCACACGCTCTACTTCACGTGACAGTTGGTGAGGATGATGATGTCCAAGTCAGATTGCTTGTCCATAAATCCGTTAACGCACGAGCCGAACGCACTGACCCCTCGGACGGGGAACTTGACTGCCCCACTCTTGAGAATGATTTCGAGCTTTTCCCTGAGGGAGTTTGAAAAGAAGGGCTTGACAGGGGAAGCCTGCACGTAATTCTAAATCCACAAACCGTAGTCGTTGCTAGGATTGCTAATTTTGTCTTCGAGCTTGGCGATGAATTAATAATTAATGTTGAACCTTCTGAGTTGGTTGACGATGGCCTTTACGTTTTCCCGAAAACTCAGATCCAGCTTGTAGTAATTTTAGGCGTAAGAGTTGAACATTTACTCGAACTACTCGAATTAGTGCCTTATGTCCTACTAGTTCTAGCATTACAACAGAGATTGTCCAAGCTGCGCTATCCGGAACTACTACCGACTGCAGGTTCTGTCCATTTCATCCTTGAACTCCTTGTACTAATCGGCAGAGATGACTCGAGCTTCGGCGAGGGCCTTGCCCACAGCGAGGACAACTATCTTTAGCTTGAGTTGCTAACTGGTCTTGAGTTTAGAGAAGATCTAGAGAAGGAGGGTGGCGAGGGTCTAGTCGAAGATTAGGTAGGTTTTGGTGATCTGCAGATAGATACTATTGATGATGGCGATGATGTGCCCAGAATTTTTGAGCGTCCCAGGAGCCTGGAAATCCCGCCTAAGGCTCTTCAGCAGCTCCTCTTTGAACTTCATGCTCGTCGACACTACTTACATATTTATTTTTGAGTGCTATTTAATCACTAGTTTAAATCTTTCTACGCTCCTTAGCGCAGTTCCTCGATCTCGTCTTCGATCTGCTTCCCCAGCGTCTCCGGCAGAGGGAACGACGCCACTCCTGAAATGCCCGCCGTTACTGCAAAATAGCCCACCGAGTATTTCAAGTTGTTCACGAAGGGACTGAGAGTGCTGCCGACCGACCCGACCAAGCTCGCCCATCCAAGGGCCAGCGACCTTATATTTGTTGGAAATAGCTAACTTAGGTAGACATAGAATATTGACCAACACGAGCATAGTATAAACCTAACGAGGAAGAGCAGCACTAGTTCCAGTATTCCGTGGATGCAGTTGTCGCAGTCTTCGGGCTTGAGGATGTTGGTAAGGAGGAGCAGTCCAGCGAGGAGTGCGCAGAGGAGCTGTCCGACGAAGACATAGCGGATGCGCCTGACTCTGGAGATGATGAACTCGACGGAGGTGTAGCCAAGGATCTATGAGAGCCCGAGGAGGATTTGATTGAGGTAGATGGAGAGACCAACATCCTCAAGAATGAAGATGATCCCATAATAAACGAATTGAATCTGGAAGAACACGAAGCTTGAAAGGATTGCATTTAACCGCAGGCTCTTGTACTTGAACAGATCCAACATGCTAAACCTCCGCTGCTCAGTCTCCCCTCTTACTTTCATTATTTATGCAAACTCGATAGCCGGCCGTCTATTGATCTCAGCTATCAGGTTCAAGCTAGCCAAAGCCTGCTACTTGCTCTTGTTGATTAGGAATTTGGGAGATTCGACCAGGAGATGGTTGAGGGTTGCAGTCATTACAGTGGGAACGCAGATCAGGAAGATCGAATTTAATCGCCAATCAGGTTCCAAATAAAAAGCCAAAGCTATTAGCACCTACCCACAAGCGAACGCAATCTGCAAGGCCGCACACATTGCCTATCTAGTCTTCCCTGTGACTTGCTCGCTGAGGAAGCTAAAGTGCAAAGTGATTCCACTGTTAACTCCGAATCCTGTTAGGAACAGGCCCAGCCCCACAGTCCATCTATTCAAGGCCAGAGTGAAGATGATTGAACCTACAGCTGTAGTCCACCAAGCTGCCGCCAGTGCTGGTTTCCTGCCGTAATTGTCGGCTATGTAGGGGTAGAAGAAAAAGCCAAGGAGTGAGCCTAAGTAGACCATAGACTGTAGGATTGCGATCAAATACTCCTAATCGCACATCAGAGGTGGATCAAGCTGGTAGACAATCGACGTAATAGACGTGTCCTTGAGAAACGCCTGCCACTGATCCATCGGCATCTCGCAGATCAACTTCGAGCACTACTACGCATCAATAAGAGGGTCGAACTTGCAGTCAAATTCTGAAGAGAGGAAGAGGAAATTCATTCCCAGGAGAATAAAGCCAGCAAGGAGCCATTCAACCATGAAGAGAGCGAAAGATAGTACCTGGTACCTGTTAAATTCGGAGCCGACTTTCTCGAGAAGGGCTTCGAGTTGGTTGTCCTTCTGCAGAGATTTTAGACTGCTCTTGTACATTTATTATGAAAATCGCCTCGCATCTATCGCCAATTCGGATCGACTCTCCTCCTGTTTCCCTCCTCGAGTGGACGCTGCAGCAAGCTCTCCAGGTGCCTCCTCCCGCTCCCTCGCCCTACAGACTCATCGTCTCCTAGCTTGCCGAGCTGGAATGGGAAGAGATCATTTTTTACTTCATGAACAGGAAAGGCTAGCCACTACTGCTAAAATTGATATTAAGGGAAAAGGGGATGCCGCCAGGGTAATTACTGTGGCAGATATGGCTGCTCTTAGGACAGTGTCGATCCACCATCGAATTCCTTCCGAATTACTACTCAGCCCTCAAGGCAGTCAAACCTCCTAGGGAAGTTGCTAACCAAATCGACGTTGACATGGCCAGGACCAAGTTCGCTTCACCGAGTCACTTGCAGATCTGCAAAAGCGTCCTCTAGGCCTTTGCTGTTAAGTGCGGAGTCATTGGCTATTGTCAGGGCATGAACAATGTTGTCAGCTTCCTGCTCGAGGAGGGATTAGAAGAGGAGGAGAGCTTCTGGATGCTCTGTCACCTGGCGGAAAACGTGCTGCCTCTGGCGCACTGGTGCAAACTAAACTCGGTGATGGCGGACTGCAAACTCATCTCCGCCTTGATCAAGCTCAACGACTATTAGCTTTTCTTGAAGCTAAGGGCTTTGGAATTCGACCTGGGTTTGGTCTGTGTCCAGTGGCTAATCTGCCTCATGACTCGACTTTCCAACCGAAACTTGGTCAAAGCCTTTTGGCAAGTTTTGTTGACTGAGGGTTACGGAGGATTGGTCAGTGCCCTGACGAGTTGTCTGCTGGGGTGGCGGGACGAAGTTATGGACTGCAGCTAGCTGAGTCAGAATCTTACAAGTGTAGGGACTTGAGAAGATCTCAAACCTCATGGAGAAAACGAGTGAGGCGTCATGTATTTCAGGATCAAAACGTTTCTTTGTGAGACGGGAGCTGTTCTACCAGGCCAGGGAAATAATCGGCAAGGGCACGTGGGACCCCGCCGCTCTCACCTGCAACCGCAATAGTCCCCTCTGCAGGAAGTCTATCTAGACTCATAAGGCTGCTTTCACCTTCCTGGACTGCATAATCTACTCAGACGACAAGCCTATTGAAGTTAACTGCACTTATTTCGATTCCCTGCCAGAGCAGCCGCCTTAGAGACGAGAGTCGGTATTGCTGTACAAGGCGCCTCACAGCTGCGAACCGGGTCGAAAAGAGCAACGTGCGGGAGAATGGCGGTTCAAGGAAGAGACGAGCAGTTCGCTTGAGAGACTAAGTCGCGTGGAGAGTGTGCAATTCATGAGGGTTGTTCTTTAGAACGAGTCATTCTCAAACAGTATACTTGACATTGAAATTAATTATTGAAACTCAAATGCAGCGTTTCTTATTTTACTCCATACGACTCACCCACAAGTCCAGTCCCGGCTACAGTCTCCCTAGTTGCTTCCACAGTGGACTCACAATAAGGTCGATAAAAACGAATTGGCCTTTCCATAGCCCTTAGTTGGAGCGTACGTTCATGTGATTTCCCGCATCGATCCCGAGTCGAGCGCACTCGTTGAATTACACCAGAAACTCCTGCATCAATAGCCTAGACCAGTTCATATATTAGTTGAACTACATGCAAGGGTTGGAAATATCAGAAGCATGGAAGAGGGGCTCAAGTAGATCATCGGCCTAGGTCAGCTCACAGAGGTGTCTCACGCTGTCAAAGTGTTGGGACATATCTGTCGCTAAGATGAGTCTGCTCATAACGTGTCGGTAGTTTTTATGCAATTAGCATAAGTCCTTTTCGAGGTCCAGCTCTTCAATTAGCCTCAAGGCCTTTGCCAAGTGCATTTTCTCGAGTACGCCAGTGCTGCCAAATTGTTCGACATATTAATGCGAAGTAATTTGATAGAATTTATTGGTAAGTCCCTAATGGCCCATGTCGTGACACAGTCCTGCGATCTCAGCAATGAATCTTATGTTCCTGTCTGGGACATGCTTTAGCCTTTAGCAACTCTGCGCGAACATGAGCTGCATAGAAACGGCGTGAGCGAAGTTGTGATAAGGGTTGGGGTGATAATGAAGTCGGATGTTGAAGACTAATCGAGATACAAAATGAAGGTTGAGCTTGCTGGCGAGAGATTTAACAGCTAATTCCTGTAACTCAGACTGGGTGCAGCCCAAGACGGGACAATATGGATCCTGAAGTATCTAGTGAAGGCTGTGCCTTTTTAGCGATATATCATTCAACAGCTAATTCTCATCTTGCTTCTACGCTTTCAGCACTAGCTCTCTGAAGGCAGTTAGGCTATTCATACTCTCGGATAATACGGCCTGCTTTAAGAGGATGTAAGGACATAGGTGGCTGGCCTTGGATCCAGGCTCGAGCTGGTCAAGCTCCCCTTAATGGGGATGCCCAGCAGGGAGGGCCAAGGCCTTGAGATGCTGATAGCGGGCTTTAATGAAAGTATCGAGCATATGCAATAAATATAAGAGCCTGATTTCAGTCTTTTAAACGGATTAGTTCAGAAGGAAGCCACGCACAAGCTCAGCGATATCAAGCCCTCGGGCAAGAACTACGAGTTCAGGCTCACCGTCCTCAGGCACGTCGAGTCCACTCGCATCAAGCGTCAGGACAGGATACACAGGTACCACATGGCCGATGCCTCGGGCTCGGCATTCGTCAATTTCTTCGGCTAGTAGCGACAGTTTTAAGAAGGTGACACAATCTACATAACTGGGGCATATGCGGCAATCTTCAACCAAGAGCTGATCGTCTACGAGGGCAAGCAAGGGGTGGTACTTCGTGTGGGTCGACTATAGGGGAGGGTCTCGCTGGAGCCCAACTTCAGTAAGATTTGATGATTCAATAATTCTTTATCCACTGGCCTAGCTCCCTAATTTTGTCCACAGAGTTTTGCTCGCATAATCTTTGACATTAGCGTATCTTCTTTTTCGATCTCAAACACTGACTAAGCTTCAGTGAAAAGAATCGCAGCTAAAACTTTGTCATTAAGACTTGCTTGTTTAGCTTGTCGATAGATTCTTACGAGCATTTTTCGAAGCCTTTGAAGTCAGGTGCACTTTAAAAGCATCTGTTATGAATTTAATCTGGGAGGGCCTGAAGGCGGCCAGAAAACTTCGCGGTCTCGAAGGCCAGGGTCTCCTTGATATGCTGTTCTGCCTACTCAAACGCAAACTTGGTGTAAATCTCCATCTAGATTTAAAAACTTTAAATGTCGGATGATCTCGCCCTTGAGGTCAGTAAGTACGGACGTAGGATCTCCGCACTGCTCCCCCTCAGCTTCGGCGAAGTGGTCCTTCCTCCCCTCACTTGGGATCATTTTTCGACTCAGCCCGAGGAAAGTCCGTACTCAGCACACATCTATTGGAACATAACTTACTAGATAATCGACAGAGAGAAGAAGAAGGTGATTCCGAAATTGACCTGCTTGAACAGATCATGGGTTAAATAATAGCGCAAAAGTGAGCATCTTCTAAATCACTAGCAAGGACACCTGATGATCGGAGGACTGTGCATGCTCTAGTTCATGCGGAGAATCCACACGAACAAGTCTTAGATCCAGCCCGGGAACTACGAGGAGTTCGTGGGGTGCGTGTTCAACAGGACAATCCGTTAATATTTGGAGCTGGAAAGGCGTTATGACTACTAGACCTAGCATCGCTTGAACGGCCGCAGACAAGAGCAGTGGGACTTCTACCTCTTGGGCAGACTGAAATTCTATCGCGCGCTGTTCGACTCCAGGAAGTCCAAGTTCAAGAAGATCAAAAAGAAAAAATGAATCAACTCTCACAAATATCCTTTCAGACATAACCGTTACTGGCCGCCCTTCTTCGGTCCGATCTCCCGATTGCTCCAGATTTAAAGGCCTTTCACCTTGGCTCTCATCATCTTCACTCGCTCGCTCAGGTTCAGTGACTCCTTCTTCTCACTTGGCTCAATTTGCCGACTTTGGCTCTGCTCAATACGGTCTTATAGTTTGGAGTGTTCCAAGCTAGGCTAGTAGAGATAGTTTTATTCCTTTGAGTACTAAGTGAGATGGAAGGAGATTTCCTGGTCCTAGAGCTACTACTAAGGCATGGGGGCAGGGACAAACACAGGGCCTTATTGTGTGGTAGGTAATTCTATTTCCAAAGGCTTCTTACTAGGCGCTTTCGATATTACTTTTACCTAGAACTAGTTGCTTCTGGGCTTGCTTATAACATTAACATTGCTGTTCTATTTTAGCATTCTCTATTTTTGGTTGAGAAGCTATTTTAGCCTTACTAACTTTGCCTCTGTCTCAGCTATTTTTGACTCTTGGGCTGTTCCAGACTACTCTTACTTGTCCATTTTAAGTGGGCAGCTCACTGTCTCTAGGAAAAGTCTCTTCTTCGACTCGTTCGCCCTCTCGTCCTGTTTTCTGGCTTACTAAGTCTCTTCCTGCAGAAACTCCTTAGCAACGACATTCTTCATGACTGCAGAGGAAGTTAAAGCAGAGTAAACATCGCTCAAATTTCTGTTAATTCCCTGATTTTTAAGAATGTCCATGAAGGACTTGGGGTGGAAGATCTATGAATGTGAGATCTCAGGCTCCTTGCCGGGCGACTTCGAGTTCATGCGTTGCTTCCTTTCCTCTCTCACGAATTAGGTCAGATTCTTAGTTTTCGGCTGCGATTTCGGACGGCCGACTTCAAAAACCCGCTAGGTCTGCTAATCCCTAACGTTGCTCTATAACTTCTTTTGCAGATTTCTCCACTCCTCGGCCGCCTTCTCCTTGTTCCTTGAGACCAGCGAAGCCTTCTTGGCCAGCAGCTCCTCCTTGGAAAGCTTGTAAAGGGACTGATCCTTATAGCCGAAGTCCCACTCCGGTCTGGGCCTAGGCGGCTTCTGCTTGGGTATAAGTTTCGACTGTTGGGTGGATGATTTAGATCGTTTCATATAATCAAACGCTCTACCATTGCTCTTCTGCAAATGCCAGAGCCTTCTACTCGAGCTTGGCAGCCTACTCTCCCTCCACTCCCCAGAATCCAGGAATCCTTGAAACAATGAACAACCGATCTTATTTGACCAGAACTCTGCCTAAATGATGCTCTCCTTGCAACCCTGGGCCGAGCAAGTTGTTCTGGAGAGCGTAGACGAAGGAGTGGAGGAAGATCTTGTCTCCGGGGATAATCCTAGGAGCGTGGTACTTGCAATCATTGAGGATTGGAGTCTGAGATACTTGGCTCATATGACATCTTATTTGATGTTTTCTGCCTTATTGAATCCTTATCAAAACAACCCCCATCTTGCCGTGATTGCCGACAACCTTCAGCTTGGTCCTCGCCTTCTTCCCTTCCTCACCCACTCTAGCCTCGTTCTTGCTCGAGTACTCAATCCCTGTCTAAATGCTTTCGAGGGTCGGGATTCCCACCGTGAAGGCCAGATAGACCTTGCTGATATCTCTCTATTGGATAGCGAGATGGAGCTTCCCAGCAGCTTCCTGATTCTTGGCCACAATCAGAGTCCCAGAGACAGCTCTATCTAGTCTGTGGACAATACTGATGTAGGCATCTGGATGAGTGATTTTGAGTATGGAGTAAAGGTTAGAGTCGGGAGATAGGTCGCCTTGTGTCGAAATCTCGTTGAGTTTGTTGATGAGGAAGACGTTCCCATTGGATGTTATTAACATCTGTTCCAGCTTGTCCTTTGAATTTATGGGGTTTGCTTACCGAACTTTAACCCTCTCTTTTTATTCGGGTTAGAAGCCTGCGATGTGAAGTCGATCCATAAAGAAAATAGGAGTGGTGAGAAGTAGCTGAGTTTGTGGTTAAGAATCGAAAGAGAGCAAGGTGAGTTTGTTCTGCCTGAGGAGCCTTTGGACGGTGGACCAGGGACAGCCGAGCCTGGTGAGGACGTGTTTGACAGTCAGCGGTCTGAACTAGTGGTGAAGATAAGTATATATTGATTTCATCAAGACTCATTTATCATTAATGATCTAAGTTATAAAAGGCAAGCGGAGTGTGAGGGCTAGTCTCGAGCGATACTCCAAATGGCCTCCATCAGCTCCTCCAGGCTGTACTTCCCGTGCAAGTAGAACAGCAGAGCCAACTCGTACGCACGCTCAGCCTTACACCGCGACTGGCCCTGTGCACCGGCGAGTTCAATGAGAGTGAGGAAAGGGGGGTTGAACACCCTAAAGTCAAGAGCTTTGAGGATCTGGGCCTAGAGCTGTGGATACAGACTGGCCAGATTCTAGAGGTGAGTATCCTTGGCGAGAGTACTAGGGCGGATGGGAAAAGGCATCTCGAACTTGCACGCTATTGACATGCACCCCAGGATCATTATGTATTGATGTTCGTGTTTCAGCAGCTACTCTGGACGACTCCCTGAAAAGATGTGGTCTAGCAGCCACACCGAAAGGTAAGCCACTCGCTTGGGCAGGTCAAATTTTTATGCGAAAGACAGTATGTATTGAACGATTTTGGTTCGCTTTTGACAGCCCAGCAATTACTAATAGCGAGTGAGGTGATAGGGAATGCGGTAGAGCTAAGGCGAGAAGAGTTTATGGCAGATATTTTTCATGGTTTCGAATAAAAGAACAATCTCGATAACTTTTCCAAACGCAGCCGTTCTCCCCTTCATTTGCCATTCAATTTAAAATGAAAAATTAAAAGAACCGATCGATTGACATCAATCTCAATCTCATCATGCGCGACGGCCTCACCACGCCACTGGCTGTTTCGCCTCTGCGGCTCAAGGACAAACGTAGTAGACGCAGGAGTCTGCCCAAGAAACTGGTGCGGAAGCGGTAGGAAGATGTAACAATAGCGGACTTATGGGAATAGCTAAAAGCTGATGTTAGAATGTAGGCTTTGCGAGTAAGTTCTCAGGAATTGATAAAGTAGTATTTCGAGCGAGCTGTAAAGGTCTAGGAAGGATATCGTGCTCAATTGCGGAGAGAGGAGGGAGGACGGAGGGTGCTAGAGGAGGGGCTAATCGAGAGACTGAGCAACTAGAAGGTGAAGCTCAGGAACACTCTTGAGATCAAGGAGGACGAGCTCAAGGAGATGCGGGAAAGGGAAAAATGTCTCCTCTAAGTTATCAATTAGCTGGAGGAAAGACAAAAGCAGAATGAAAGGGAAAACTCATTCGTATCATTTCTCGAGGAAGACCACTCCAAGCTCGTCACACTCAAAAATTAGACTCTTCGCAGGAGACCCACCAAAATCTGACTTCCTTTTCATATCCATTCCCACTCTGCTGCTTGATAAGTTGCACTCAGGCTGTTCCTGACCAACACCAGCTCCTCTGTCCCTTATTTAATCCAGCCAATACCTGCCCCGTAGCCTTATTTCATAGAAAAGAAGCCGTTTTCTATCCAGCCGATAATTTATCTGGAAGGCCTTGCAGTTTTAAGCAAGGAGAGTATTTAAGTATCTTGTTTGGGGTAGAGTTAGGGGAGAGTTCCTTTGGGCTAACAAATGTTAAGCGCCTGATTGAATCGGATAGAGTTTGCTATCTTGGATAGGTCCTAGGCCGAAGTTCTGCAAATATAGCCAAACCTCTTAGGGAGCCCCCTAAAAGCCTTTAGTAGGATGGGCCTGTAGGCTGTCGGGAACTAGGGTAAGAATTAGGCTGGAGGTGAGAAGGGAAACGGGGAATTGATCGAAAAAAGGTTAACTCTCTTTTGGGGTGGCCTCTTGAAAAATGACTTTCTCAACTAATTTATCCGTCCACTGTTGCTTTATGCGAAGACCTAGGAACTTGGATATTGCTCAGGAAACGTCCTGACTCCGTGGCAGTTCTTTATGTATTACAGGTTTTAGAGGCCTATCACTTGTGCTCCGTTGAACACGAGTTTCCGCAGTAAAAAATTGCTGTGTTTGTTGTCCACCACTATCATAAGCGAGGAGAGCTCTTTCTCTCTTGCGATCAGCAATTGAACTTTTGTCTGAAAAACAAGGAGAGGCTTTGGATTTCTTTAAGGCTTATAAATCTTTCTCTGAGGAGCCTCGTCGGGTAATTTATTGGGCGTTTTTTTCTTTGGTCTCTTATTGGTGCGTTTGTGGCTGTACCTGCTTCTGGTCTGGACTTAAAATTTGAAATCGCATTATTAGAAGTTATGCCACCACTTTATCCCAGCGTCAGGCTGTTAGAGCGCCTTGAGGTCGAGCTGAGTCGATTAAATTCTGTCTGCAAGTGCCTCAGGGTCTGAGGGAAAGCTTATCATCTTCTCATTCTTTACTTATAGGTTTAGCACCTGCTTCCTACCATTCTCAAAGAGATCAGGGTCTCCACACTACCCCCACGGCGAGACCCCTACAGATTTTGATACGATATCCAACGAGCAGGGTCCTATCAGTCTGAAGAGAGAATGTCCCTCGTGAACTCTGAACCCAATCGAGGCCCCCTCCAAGAATCGGACTATCCTTTGCAAACTGGCAGGATGAACCCAAACAGCAGATTCGAGCTATTAGTTCTGCACAATTAGTTCTTAATCGAATTAGCCGATTCTTACAATGGACAATCCTTGCTCGAGGGCCAAGCTGCTTCGTTCCAGGATCAGGCACCTCAGAAAACTATTGTCCAAAAGTATTGATTTGTGGACTGAATGTCTCCAGCACGCCCGCCAATTTTTTTATTGTGGTCTGCGCGCCACTTTGAAGCCGTAGTAGTTGATCATATGCATTCGTTTGGACATCCAAATATGTGAGTTGAGCCATCTGCACTTGGTGCTTCTCTTGTTATACTCTAGCGACAAGAGGTGGCTCCTTCTCAATGATCTTCTGCAGCGAGGCGTGTTAAGTTAGCGCTACTTGACGTCTAGCAGATTGGAGATACCCATTCTCAATCGTTTGGGAATGCGGTATCGATTGTGACTCATTGCCCGACGACGAAGCCGCTTGTGCAGGTTGTTGACTGAAAGCTTAAGTTTGGGCTTTGCACTGAGTGCGTTGAGGAAAGAGAGCACATCCTTCGATCGCTAATGCAAGAAGCCTTGGAGAGGAATGGTATGGGGAATTTCCTTCATAAAATATAAACTCAGTGCTTAAATCGGTAGGTTGAATCGTCCCTGGGACTGACTTGGCGCACGTGCTCCCGATGGAAATCCCTGTAGGGACTCTTCTACGGCTTGTAGACTCCCATTTCACGGTGGATTCTATAAGGGCTTGTCCCGTCTCTATGTCCCTCCCTGTACGGACTTATTCCGATCCCCTCTCGGTAAGGGTTCACATCCCGATAAGGACTTCTTTCCACTCTGTACGGACTCTCCACCCTTGTCTACCCACGGTTCACTCTGAACTCGTATTGGTTAGGCTGGTACTTCACTTGGTTCTGCCTCCTTAGGACAATGTTCTGCTTTTAAGCCTATCGGAGCCTGAGTTCAGCACGCTCACGGTCGGCTGCCTTTTACCTGTCGCGGTTCTTGGTGGGGTTGAAAATTAACTTGGAGGTTGGCTATTTACAGTAATGGTTAGGAGATATCGACTACTTCGAGTAATGAGAGGGAGAGATAGAGCCAGAAGCCTTGACTCCCTTCTACTTGATCAAGTTCTAGTACTTGGCTAGGGCTATCCCCACAGGAGACGGGCTGGGGCTCCGAGACAACGGACGCAAGTAGGCATTTACCCCCTTCACTTCCTTATCTTCTCGGGACTCAGGGTGGGGGAGACTGGTCTTAATCCTGATGACCCTCTGTTCTCCCAGACTTTCACGGTTGACAGAACGCGGCAATAGCACAGAGTCTCTGGAAATAGTTTATTTCTTAGACTTTTATGTGTGCTAGACGGGTCTTGCGCACTTCTTGGTCTACTGCTGATCAGTCCAGACATTCCTGAAGTCAGTTGCGATTTCCTTGCCCCCCTCCGAGTCGTATTTGGCTTTGGGCAGCACTCCGCTCGACAGTCTGTTGAAGCTTTAAACTCGAATTGTATCCAAAAGGTTACACTTCTCTTACTAGACAGCCTCGTTGAAGCGCTTCACTAGCTTGTGCTTCAGAATCTGATCACAGCTTGGGCGCATTCCTGGGTCTTTGCTCAGGCAGCTCTTTATCATCAGATGCAGGTCTTCTGAATACTACGATGAGATTGGTTGGAATTAGCCTTGCTGGACAGCCTGAAACAGCTAGTCTATGCCCTTGCCCTTGAACGGCAAGTCGGCAGAACACATTTCGTAGAGGATAACACCAAGGGACCAAATGTCAGATTTGAAGTCGTAGGGCTCGTTGCGCCAAACTTAGGGCGAAGCGTAATAAGGAGTGCCGGTCTGAATGTGAATAGGGCCGTTCTTGGCGACTTTGGAGACGTTAAGATCGCCGAGCTTGTACTTATCCTTAGCGAGGAAGATATTGGCACTTTTGAGGTCGCAGTGAATGATATTGCGGTCATGCAAGGCCTTGAGTCCCCCTGCCACCTGCCCGATGAAATTCCATATTTAGTCTTCTTAGAACAGAGTTCCCTTCTAGGAGTGGGCTTCAATCCTGCGTTTCAGGTCTCCGTCACCTGCGTACTCCATCACGATGAACAGACACTTCTGCCGGTCGTCGAAGAAGGCCTCCTTGTACGAAATCACGTTCGGATGCTCGATGGAGGCCAGGATCCGCACTTCGTTGAGTGCATTGAGCTTCTAATGATTATTGAGCTGCCTTAGGTGGACCTGATAAGGGAGAAACTCTTTTCATGGCGTAGTCAGACTGGTCGGAGAGTCGGATGACTTTGAAGACCTTGGAGTAAGAACCTTCGCCGAGTTTAAACAGAACTTGAAAATCATCAACTGACATTTAATAAATTACAATGATTTACTGCAGGATTCAATTGAGCTGTGTTGGGATGGACCTTCCCCTTCGTGAACCCTAGGTTGAATTAGTCAGAAATAATTGAGAAGAGGTGGGATGAGTTGATGCCGGCAAGTAATTGTAAGAACATAAAAAATGTTATAAGCTTAAAAATACATAGTAATTTGGTAATCCAGTTATTGGAACTCAGATTACTTTGATTAGGTGATGCTCCACTATTTTGTCAAAGACCCATATAGTTCAGTTGAACTTGCAGATTGTTCCACCCGAATCAATGATTAATTAACCCAATTTTTTATTATAATTTTTCTAAAATAACTAACATTCAAACACTCTACCACTACGTCTTACCACAGATCAGACATCCCATATACCTGCACCTACATTTAATGGCGACCGAGACCTGTCCCTCTCTATTGCTGCACTCACCCCACTACCACCCTTTATCAATTTATCTAGCTCCTTTTATTCAAAAACTGATTGACTCAGCCAACCAAAAATACTTAGCTCGCTCCGATTCGACGCATCCTCCCCTTCTACTTCATGCACAGTCCCTTCACGCTCTTCTCCTTCCGCCGCAGACTCAGGCCCTCTCGTTAATCCCTCTTCGACTTTTTGATCTTCAGCGACCTCTGAACTAAATCCTAGGCCATTGAGCTTTTAATGGGCGGGAGGGCCTGGGGATATTTATTATCGGGCAATTCCTCCTTGAGCCTGTTGAGGTTTTTGGGTATCTTGATGGTCTTGAGCAGACTTTGCTCCCTGCCGCCTCCAAATTTGGTGATTTTGGGATGCTACAAGAGCTACTTGGCACTAGGCCTAGCCTGCTGCTGAAGCATCCTTCCGATGAACTTTTCCAGCTCTTTGGAGTATTTTTTGTTGAGCCGCTAGAACTGTCCTTCCAGTACTCTCACTGACAGTTATTCAATGCTGTGGCCCACGAAGGGAGGTCTTAGATTGCACATCTCATATAAGATACATCCTAAAGACCAGATATCTCCCGAAGAGTCATAAGTCTGTTTGAGCCAAACTTGGGGACTGGCATAACAGGGGCTTCCCACTTGAGTAGTTGCAAGTCGCTCGCGAATGACAGTGCACACGTTGAAATCCCCGATCTTATACAACTCTTTTGAGAGAAAGATGTTGGCGGGCTTGAGGTCGCGATGGACGACCTCGAGGAGGTGGAGGTCGCGAAGACCATGGAGAAGATGGGAGGCCGCCCTCCATATTTCATTTTCGCTAATTCTCTTTTTGTTTTCCTTTGATTCCCGAATCAAGGTCCTGAGGTCCCCGCCGTCCGCATACTCCATCACCACGTAGAGAGCCCCCTCGTTCTGCTCTAAGATGGCCTACTTGTAGGCGATCACGAAGGGCGAATCGACGGAGGCGAGCACCCTGACTTCATTAAGTATGCGTTATAGTTCTTTGGGCTTGATGCCCTGGAGCGGAGTGCGTTTGAGGGCGTAGTACAGAGAGTCCTCCTTTCGGAGAGCTCGGAAGACTTGCGAGAAGCTGCCTTCGGCTATCCCCTTAATATTTGTGAAATTGTAGGCTAACATTATGCAGGATGTCCCCTCCCCGCAGCTACTCTTCCAGCTCAAGCAGACTGGTAACCAACTCTACCTCCAACACAAGCACCACCAGGCCCTCGCCTTGTACCAACGTCTCCTTACTCTCTTCCAGGAACTGCTTGATCAGGACGCCTTCGGTTCCAGAGAAGAGCTGCTGGAGGTTGTGAACAAGGCGGTGATTCCAGCACACCTGAACAAGAGTCTGATCCACTTCCAAATGGGCGACTTCGGCCTTGCAGCTGATTAGGCTGATAAAGCACTATAGTACGATTTAGACAACTCCAAGAGCCTTTATCGAGCTGGGTGCGCCTGCATGCGTCTAGGCCGCACGCTCTAGGCCGAGCGCCACCTCAACCGCGCCTACTCCATCATGCCCTCCCCCGAAATCGCCAGGCTTCTGAAGGATCTAGAGAGGTAAGGAGCGATAACCCGCAAGGGCCTGCTCGAGAGCCTGTGGCTGCGATTCTGCCTATGGATTTATGAAGCGACTATGGGTTAAGTGCCTGAATAATTAGTGCTGAGTCTTTGATCTTGATTTCATGAACATGTTGGGCGAGGTTCTCCACCCGGAGGAGGCCAGACAAATCATCGAGTCCTTGAGGAGCTTTGATATCACGGAGTATTGTTCTCAGGGCTGGGCCAGACAGCACTAGCAGCTGGAGCGGCTCAACATGCAGGCGCATGTCAGTGCGCTCATGAAGAGTGGGGAATACATAATGGACGAGTGTGTTTCTCTTGACAAGCTCAAGCTTCTCATCTATGACCTGGTTCTTACTGAAATATGGAAAAAGGAGGTCTACCCACACCTGAGATAGACAATCACAAAGAGCCACAGTCCGCGCTCCTACACCTGCCTCTATCACGAGAGCATCGTTCTTAACCTGCTCTAGATCCTGATGTACCACCGAACAGCCGTGGAGGAGGCGGAGGAGACCCTACTCGAGTTGATTGACTACTGCTACCGAAAGCTGGTATGGCTGAGTAGTTACCAACTGAAGCGAGGCAAGCCGGAAGCCTAGCTTTCAAAGGAATAAAGGCTTAAGAAAATCATGAGTCAAACTCCTGAGTAAGAACGTGCCAAATCCTGGTAGGAGTCATAATTCGCCCTGGCCATGATGGCCCTCACTGTAGTCAGGTACATCACTGACTTCGTCAAGTACCTTGAGATCGGCATGATGCACCATCTCGTCGTAGAGTGCGACATCCTCTGCCTCCTGGTCCCCCTTATCGAGCTCAAGCCCTGGCTCAAAAATAATTAGTCTTCACGCTAGGTTTTCTAGAACGGGAAGTGGATAAAGTTGTAGCCAAGCTAGTACGGGAAGCTACCTAAGATCGAGGCGCAGGCCTGGTTGGCCATCTACAACCTTTTTATGGACCCCGATTGCAGGAAAAAATACTAGCTCAACGAAATGCGCAAATCCAACCTGCTCAGGCTCAGGAAATACATGAATTAGGTCCTCCTCGATCAGATTCCGAATTTGACTGCGATGCTGCGGGCTCTCGAAGAGCTATCGATGATGTCAGTGCCAACGATAGGGACGATAAGTCCGTTCATAGTTCAGCAGATGCCCCCATTTCGGACAGCGATCATGGTGAATCGAAATTGGCGGCAGATCGCGTAGAGTCAACTAAAGTTCTTCGATGTCAACTAGGCTTAAGCCAAGGATGAGATAAAGCGCATGGCTGATCTGTATTCAAGTAGCACAGTCGAGGGCCTTATGGAGGGATTTAAGTGCAACAAGTGTAAGAAGGAGTCATACCAAAGGTGCAAGCAGTGTAAGTCAGTGTGGTATTGCAGCAGGGACTGCCAGAAGGCAGACTGGCCGGTGCACTCGGTAGTGTGCAAGCAGATCGTGAAGGAGGCGCTAGCCAAGTAGGAGAAGTTGCAGACGCAGAAAGAAATATTGGTGAAGTAATCGAGCAGCATTAAGGAAGTGGATTGATTAGAATCAGATGAAAGGCTTAAGGTCGGGGTAGTTCCTTGTCGAGGAGAAAGTCCGCAGCTTGGCCTTTATGGCTTGAAGCTTCTCGTGGAGGGCCACTGTCTCTTTCAGCAGAGACGGATTCCGTCTCCTTTCTTTACTTTATTTCATCATGAACTTTAAATAGCAATACTACCAAGCCAAACTAAATAACCTCCACTCCATCTTCTCCGCCCTAATACAAAAACTTGAAAACCATCCAGACATCCTCTAGCTTAAAGCCGAGGATCTCAAGGACCACTACTTACCCAAGGTAAGCTAACTAGTTTCTTAAGTCCTCCAACAAGACTCTACCGAGAACTAACTAAAGCTTCTGGAGTAATGCGGCAGACTGGAGCGGGAGCTAAAGTTACGAGAAGAGCAGCTGGAGTCAGTTTCAACGGAGGAAATCGAGAAGTTGCTGGCTTCATCAAAAAAATAATTCAAAAACAAAATTTAGGCTCTTTAGAACTAGGCCATTGATTAACGACATAGATCCAGCTTATTTGAGCTCACGATTCTTGAGAAGGAGCGATAGATTACCGAGCTTAATGCTTTCATCGCCAAAAAAAACTAGTAAATATCAGTCTGCAGGAAGGAGCTTCAAGCACGCACCAAGCAGCTGTTGACTCTACAGGAGCAAAAGGAAATCATCAAGGAGGAGTGCGGCAGACTCAAAAGGGCTAACAATAGGCTACAGCGTTAGCAGATATAAAAAGAAATATAGCTCGAGATCGTTCGATAAGGGACCTAATCTACCCTCCTTAAAAGATTTAGAGCCTCCTAGGCCAAGAACTAATTACTCGCCCGATAACTCATACAGCTCAAGCGCCAGCTCTAATAGTCCTGCCAGAACCACTCCACTAGAAAGACCACAGACCGAGAATGTCCTTGCGAAGAGAGTGAAAAAAATGAATGCTGATCATCTTCTGGCGTTCTCAGGAGGGGTCCTAATGATGCGAGGCTTGCTGATGAAGGCCTGCTTGTAGGTGTCAGTCTGAATCTTGGTGCCTTTCTTCACTTCCTTGCGTTCTTCTTCGTTCTAAACACTCTCTGATGTATTATTTCTTCCTTTGTAAATGAAATTTGGGCTCTGAGCTCTTTAAATAAACTCGTTTTACAGTTGTCTTCCTTTGTTTGCTTCATCCGTGTTGTCGAAACTCAGCTTGGCCCTGCGGTCGTTTAATAGTTTTGAGTGATGCTGCTAAGCCGTAAATGTCTTGTTCCTGTGTTTCAACGATTCCTAAACTAATCCTCTGATCCGCTCCTTCTCTCCCCTGTTCTCAATGACGAAGGCCTTGAGAATGTTGGGCTCCTCAAGTTCTTCGTCGAAATCATCCAACTAACCCTCAGTGATTTAGTCTAAGTCCCCAGTGATGTCGGACTTGTCCATGTCGAGATTGCCCTTCATGCCGAGTCGTTCTAGGACCTTGCTGATCTGGGAGGAAGGCTGCTTCTTTTGCATCATCTAGAGGAACTCGTCCAGCCCTGTCGCCTTGGCCTTGTCTCGGAACTCCTGCTGTGAAAATAAGCTGTAGAGGTTCCCTATCACGTATTACAAAATGTCCTGGTTGCTACTCTACAGTAGGTCTGTCAGCAGCGATATCATTTCGTCCCCGATCACCAGGCACTTTCGCGCTCCTGACTCGCTCAGGCTCAGGTTTAGAATCATGTTCAGCAGATGGATCATACGCCCATACGAGTTTTCGTTGCCGGATTGGTAGGCGTCGCTAGAGTGCTATTTTTTGAGCAGGTCAAAATAGTGTTCGATCATCCCCCTGCGGACCATCACTTCGAGGGGTATTTTGCGGATGCTTAGACTCATCATGATGGAAAGTAGTCGACTGCTCTGGACTCGGTCTAGCTTCGCGGACTGGTGAAGGTCGATAATTTTGTTGATTAAGGTTTCCTTTTTGGACATGTACTATCTGCATTTGTATTCCTCCCCCATAATTTCTATGAGTCGAAGTGCTGCTCCGCGGATCTCGCTGTCTGTTTACTAGCTGATTAGCGATTCCAGCAGCATGGGGCGGTTAAGGCCCAAAATGTCATACTCCTGAAAACAGATTGATAGTTCTCGCTTCTGGAACAGTCCCTTAGTCTTGGCCAGCTTGGAGGAAAGGGCCTTCAGGATAGAGACAGCCTGGGCAGGATTTTCGGGATGCTAGAGAATTTGTTTAATTAGTGAGAAGTCGAGGCTTTCGTTGTGGTTGAACTAGCTGATATTCAGTTATGAACGGGAAAAGTCTCCCTGCGAGACTCTCTAAAAGACGGAAGGGTCCTTGTTCCCTTGAAGCAGCTCATCGAGACTCATTCCTGCGAAGTGGTCAAATTTCTAGAGTCGACGCAATAATTAGGCCAGCTTATTCGCCTTCAGACTGGACTCAGGGACGTGTGACTTCAGAGCCATCCCGATTTCCACTATCTATTTTATCATCGAAAACCACTTCTGCTGACTTTACAACAAACTCGTTCGGTTCAACTATTTCAGCCGCTAGCTGTGCTAAAGCATGAGTCGAAGTTTACCTTCCTGCTATCGGGCCTGTCCCGCCAGCCGATCGTTTTCCTCTTGGAGCCTGTGAAGCTGAGCTTTGAGCCCAGAGAGCTCCTAGAGCTCTTTGCGGAGGTACTTGTTGTAAATGTCGCTTAGGAGGGGTATTCCAGACTAGCTGTACAGGGTCCGCAAATAAATTTAAAGTCTCTAACGAAGCTAAATTCCAAAACGTTATTAGAACAGCGACTTGAAAAGACTGTGTTCGTGCGGCTTTTCCACTGCAGTCAATCCAAAGTAGGGCAGGAACTCCGAGGTGTTCGAGAGAGTCCTGCCCTTGGTCTCGATGTACTTCTTGAAGAAGGCCCTGGAGTCTTGGTTGATGGGGCCGCGCCTCTTGGTCTTGAAATTGAAGTTGGCATAGAAGTAAAGGTGTAAGTAGAACTCAATTCGCTTTGTGTCTATGTTGGTCAGTCGCATGTTCAAAGGAACGTACAGACTGAATAATTGGAAAAATTCTTAACGACTTCCTCTCTCGAACGCCGCCAGCAGCATACCCACGTAGTCCTTGGCACCGCTCTCGTGGGTAGTCAACTCCTGCTGAAGGGTCTGCAAGGTTTTGGTGAGGTTGCTTTTGAGCAGGAATTAGTGTATGAGGTTGCTGAGGGAGTCGAGGTTGAAGCTGGGTTGGCTGAAGTCGGATGTGAGTTAGTTTTCTTTTCTACGCAGTTGCATGTTATTAAAGCACTCCTTATCAAACCAGTTCACATAATACTTAATGGCTGATAAAAATCAAGTGCGCCTCAGGATCCTTGACTTTCTGGCGCATTAGACCAAACGCGCTGCCGACTTCTCCGTCGAAATCACTCATCGCCAGTCCGTTCGCCTTCCAGAGAGCAGATCTCCGCGTGCGAGAGGCATCCAAACTCTGGATAGCAACCCGTACTTGAACGCGCGTGCAGTGGATTCACGGAGGTTCGTTCATCTACGTCAATGATTTTATTTAACTGTCTTTCTTAATATGGCGTTTGTTTATCGAGATGACAAGGTTCGGTAACGCTCTCCAAAGAAATCACCTCTGGGTCCTGGCTCCTACCTCACCCAGATGGACTGGTCTCAGTCCACTAGAGTCTAAGTCCCTTTCAACACTCGCCAGAAACGTAACTTGAGCGAACTCAAGGAAAATGGAGTCCCAGGGCCGGGTTCGTATAATCACGAGCTCAAGTCCAACGAGAAAGTCATTATCAAGACAGGCAATTAAGAGATTAAAATCATATAACCACCTCCCCCTTCAGCCTGCTTCAAGTCGACTTCACAGAGGTTCCGTCAGCAATAAAAGCGAAACGCGCTAGGCCCAGGGTCGTACTACTCGGAAGTGCCATTGTAGGTGAAGGCGTATGAGGTGGCAGTGGCCAAGCCGAACATCATCGTGGAGCTGATGCGGATGAGCAACTACCAAAGCATTCCTTCGATTCCTTCCAAAGTGCATGTGCACGGTTACTCATAAAACTAACGTAATCTCCTCACAAGAAAACCATCTCCAACTCAATTAAATCACCCAGCCTTAGACTTCCTTCTATGATCCTCCACTCTTCGGCTTCAGGACCAAGGGCTGCTCCTGGCACCATCAGCCTCCCAAGCGATCGCCCTTCCAGCCTGTTGGACCCGCCAAAATAGGTCCTGGCACTTACAACGTCCCTTCCACGGCACTGACGGGGACTGGAAGCTATCTCTCGAAAACGAATCGGACGAGCTAATATCAGAAAGGAGATGTAGCGAGAAAGCACCTAGCTCAAAAAATTGCGATGTCGAACGAATCTTTTTTAAAACAGAGTAACACCTCCCATGGCGTTTCAACTAAGCTGGACTTAAGCAATTTGTCAGATGAGGACTCGATAGAATTCATTGACGATGTCACTCCAGGGCCTGGCCACTACCAACCTGAACTCAAGCGACCCTACTTTAAAAAGAAGGGACCATCCACCAACATGGCCAAACGATTCGATCAAAGTCCTATGAACGCCCTTGGACCAGGCAGCTATGACCCCTAATCCAGGCCCCATAACAACCACCGGAACGCCCCGGCATTCAACTCCAACAACTATCGCTTCCAGGAGCAAGGTTCAATAAGCGAGATTGGGCCTGGAAGCTACGAGTGCAGAGAGGGTATCAACAGTAATATGCTGGCCAAAATCCAAATTGGGTACAAAGGCAAGTTCGGCTCTATCGAGGATCGGTTCAAGCAAAAGAAGATCTAGGCCTTGCCTGGGCCTGGCCACTACGAGAACGAGAGCAGCAGCAGGAACGCGGTTATCTCCTCTTTCAAATCCAAAGTTGCTCGAAACCCCTACCCCAAGAAGGATGAAGCTCCTCCTCCTGGCACCTATAATGACACCCAACACACTATCGCCAAGCAAGTCGAAGTTTAAGTCTAGACTGACCCAGATCTGATCATTAACAAGCCTCCTTTTGGTGTTGGTGAGGCGAGGTTTCCGCAGCCGCCTGTTCCAGCTGAGGAGCCCTCATAGTTCTACAAGCCCTAGCTAATTTAGATGAAGACCAAGCGGAAGGAGCGGGGTTCCATGAGCAAGGGCAAGCGGTTCGAGGAGAAGAAGGAGAAGGGCCTGGGTCCAGGGGAGTATGAGAAGAACTAAGAATGGAACAAGAAGTCGTTCAATATTCTGTTCGCCGCACTGGGTAAGTAGCCTTGATTTTTAACATGAATAAACATAAATTTCAGGAGAACTTCGAAGATAGCAGGAGCGAGGAAGGCAACTCCATCTTCCCTGGACAAGTATAAATCGCCCTTCCTTAAGATAAGTCATAGGACCACCCAATTCAGATAGTCAGGCTCCAAAGGAATAAATTAGAGGTTTGTGAAGACGCTATCAAATTTCTTCTCCAGTTCGATTCACAAGTGGTCTTTGCATGCTTGGCGGGCAAGTATAGGACAGGAAAAAGTTTCCTCCTTAACAAACTAATGGACGTGTAAGGCACAGGATTCAAAGTAGATAGTGCCGTTAACGCCTGTACTCAAGGGATTTGGATTTGGAGTCGGCCAGTGAAGCTTTCGTCAGGAATTTTGCTTTTCTTTATGGACACTGAGGGAACTCAGAGCACGAACCGAGACGAGTCCTACGATGCTCTAATTTTCAGTTTGGCGGTGCTGTGCTCTAGCTACATGATGTTTAACACAGTGGGAACGATAGACGAAGTTGCGATAAGCCAACTTGGCCTGGTGACTTCGCTATCAAAACACATAATGATGGAGTCGGCCTAGGACGACATGTTTCCCAAGTTCCTTTGGATCCTCAGAGATTTCGTTTTGAAACTCTAGGATAATAAAGGCAACCCTCTTACTCCCAACTAGTACATGGAGAGAGCACTCAGTTAATAGCTTAAGGGCAGGTCTGCCGAGTCCACCAATAGAACTAGGAAGGCCATCCTCTCTTGCTTCAAGGACCGTTAGTGTGTCACCCTCGTTCGTCCCGTTTTGGATGAGCTCGAATTAAAGACTCTGTCGACCAAACGACCCAACCAGATCAGGCCAGACTTTATGAAAGGCGTCAATCAGATCCGCTAAAAGATCATGAGGAAAGCCAAACCAAAAAGCATCAACGGGACACCTTTGACGGCAAGAACTTTTGCGGACTTGCTCCTAAGTTATGTGAACTCTCTGAACGAAGGCAGGGCCGCCAACATCAAGTCCGCCTGGCAGGAGATTGTGGAAGATGCCTGCATTGCTGCGTACAATTAGGCAATCGAGAAGTACTCCTACCTGATATCGGTGAAGCTGGAGCGTGATTAGCCGAAGAGTGACTAGCAGATTTTTAGAACTCTCAGTTAGATGCGTTAGGAGACAATGTAAACTTTTAGGACTGCAGGGGAAATTGCTGATAAGGAAGTCTTCAATAAGTACCTGCACTAGCTCAGGAAATTCATCGAGTAAAAGGAGAGAGCTGTGATCGGAATCAATAATGAGTTGGGCCGAAGAAGCTCCCAGAACATTCTTGCTGATCTGTTCAAAAAGTTCAAGGACAAAATTAACAAGGGGGAGTACCGCTAAGACCAATCGGAGTTGATGGCCAAGGATTTAAACCAAATCCTTGTTGAATACAACAAAAAGGCGCAAGGATCCAGCAAGTGCTAGGCACTCGTCTAGTACTTGACTGGAGTCAATAATGTGGTATTTTCCTTTCTCCAGCGCAAGAAAGGCGGTGACAGCTAGCTCAGCCAAAGAGGCAACTAGGCCTAGCGACTCAAGCTTCAGAACAGGATTCAGCAGCTCTAGTAGCAGAATAACGAGCTACTTAGAAAACAGCGGAACGCAGAGGAAGAAAAGAAACGGTCGGATGAAGGGGGGAAGGCGATGAAGGCGAAGCTGCAGGTGCTGTAAAACGAGCTGAGGGAGGAGAAGAAGAAAAGCTAGAAGACTGGGTGTTTACCTTGTTGACTATTTTATTGAAGTATCTATGAGCTACAGACCTCCATCCTTCGGACTGCCTTGTGCTTTTCACTCTTAGGAAATCATCACCAACTTCTGCAAAAGTCCCGAGTGTCTCCTCCCCCTCTGTCCCAAGTGCATCCGCCTCCACAACTCCAACCACAAGAATCAGAAGACCTTCAGCAACGTCGACTCCATCGACCTCTCCCTCAAGTAGGCGAGAGACTACTTTTCGAGCAAGCGGAAGATCTTCGTGAAGGCGGGGGAAGAGCTGTCGTAGATCCAGCAGGAGAAGGAGAAGCGAGTATAGTAGATAAAGCAGAGCCTGAAGGAGTCGCGGGAACGGCTGGTGAACGAGGTGAACCGGACCATGGACCGCATCTAGAAGACCATCCTTTCAGAGATCTAGGGGTTTGCAGAATCTGTTTACTTCTAGCTCAAAAATATTGATGAGCGCATCAGGGCTGCCATCGCCAAGAGTCTCCGCTTCGAGGACGAGCTCAACGGCCCCAAGTGTCTCAACTACCTCATCCAGTACCACTCTGCACTCACTGATGACAAGGATGAGCTCGAGTACGAGTGGGTCCAGGACAAAATACACCAGCAGATCCAGCGCAACGTGGTGCTGAGCACCGACAGTGGGCAGCTCTAGCAGTTAAAGACTGTCATAAACAAATTTTTAAAGCTGCAAAAGAACATAAACCCAGGAGAGTCGTCCGAGTAGAGGAGCGAGACTTGATTCAAAAGTAAGTCATTGGCTGTTCGCTACAATCTGTCGTATTTTCTTTTGAATCCGCTAGAGGTTGTCCAGCAGTTCCAGCCGCTCTTGCTTGAGCTCCTTGCTCTCTTTGGAGTAAGCGCTGACAGCCCGAGTGGTCTCCTGCTGTATGTGGCTGCGCTTTAGCACATCCTTTTCCTTATTGTCCTTCTCCTTGTCTTTGTTTCGCAACTCTTACTAGATTTTAAGGAGCTGCTTGGACGGACTATCCCTCTTGGAAATGTAGTCTCTAAGCAGGATGGAGTCGTTGGAAAGCCTGCCTTCCGTCATTCTGGACTTCAGCTCCAGTTGAGGCGATTTCTGCAGATAGCTCATCGATGTGTCCAATTATCCCTTCCGGTACACACTCTACCTTTTACTTTTCAACTCCCTTTACTTTTCCTCAAGTTTCCTGATTTCCTCTTTGTAGTTGACTTGCATGGACTAAGGAGCCTGATACTTATCGAGGTACTTCTGGACCTTGGAGTCGGGGAGGGGGGCTTTAGGGGCGAGGAGTTCTGGAGCCTTGGAGTGAGGGAGGTACTGGTAGCGCCTGGGGAGGGCGTTTTCTTTAGACCTGGAGTAGAGGGAAGGCATATATAGTGATAATTTTATTGACTGATAATTAATAATGAGTGATCTCATATTGAAGTGGCTCAACGAGGAGATCGTCCTCTCCCACCGCGTCACCAACTTCGAGCAAGACTTCGCTAACGGCTTCCTCTTCGGCGAACTCCTCAACAAGTTCAATCAGCAGCTCAACTTCAAGGACTTCAAGGACAGGTCATCTCATAACCAGTCACGAGCGCAGCCACCGGCTCAACAACTTCAACCTCCTGTTCCCGACGATGAAGACGCTGGGCATAAACTATGACCACAACATCGTCAACGAGATAATGTAACAGAAGCCATAATCGGCTCTTCACACACTTTATCTCCTAAAGATGTCCCTCGAGAAAGTGGTGCAGCAGGGATCAAAGAGCAAATCGAACAGTCTAGCTCCGTTGAAGAAGATCCACAACAACAAGCCCCAGTTCGATCAACTCAACCAGGAAACTTTCAAACTCAACCTTAACCGAACCAACCCCGCACAAAAATAAATCAACTTGCAAAGGCATCTTTAAAAATTCGAGGAGAGGGGTCGCCAACACGATTAAATCATCCGATCCCACCACCGTCGCCAGGAGGAGTTCAAGCTCCAGGAGCGCACCACCTTCCGAACCATTTCTCTGAACAACACCAAGAAGTTAAAGGAGTTCAGCTAGAAATGGTAAGAGAAGGGTTTGGAGGACCACCAGGTCAACCTGTAGAAGAAGCGTAAGAGGGAAGAGAGCTAACAGACCTTCGTCCGCAGGAAATTAGAGAAACAAGATTTATAAAAGATCCACCATTAGCGACTGCAGCAGCAGGACATCAAGGATGAGATCGAGCATTTTGAGCAGCGCATCGGCAGGCCTGATGACACTGATGATGACGTCCCAGCCCCTTAAAATGTTGTCCGGGCCTACAGGACCGGCATGAACGACCACTCCGGAATCATCAACACTAAAAAGCTGAGGGAGAAGGAAGAGATGGTGGGGAACGACCGTAGCAAACGTCGAAGGAAGATGATCGTGGACCAGAACAAGCATCAGATAGAACTGGACATCCGGAAGCGGGAGGAGTCTATCTTCGAGAAGCTCGAGCAGCAGTCCAGACAGGAGAAATAGATCGACTATGAGATCTGGAGAGCCTTTCAGCAGAAGAATATTATCATCTATGATCGCAAGCTCAGAGATTCCCGCTACCAAGTCCAACGAGATCTCTCCCTCCTCGAAAACGACCGCAAGGAAAAGGCTCTCCTCGAAGCCTACCGCGCTGAATTCCACGAAGATTTTGCACTCAAACAGCTTTGGATGCGCGAACTTTAGATTCAGGAGAAGGTCCTTATCCGCAAATAGAATTACAGCAAGTGCAAGAAGCTGGTCGAGGAATTCCTGGTCCTGACTGACATATGCTACTAACACTTGCAGACCAACAACTCGAAGGAGATTGAGCCGAGATTCCTGACTGAAGAGCTTAGACTGTTTATGCAGGGCTAGACTCTGATCACAGAGGTGGAAGTACCCCTGAAATCACTCCAGGGACTGGCCTCGTGCTAGCTGCAGGACTACCTGGCAGCGGCCCACCGCTGGGAGTTCACTCCCGAGATAAAGGAAGAGCCCAGCGACCCCTAGCTAGAAAATGCTATTCCCAACAAGGCAGTTAACAATTATGCTCTCGGCAATCTGTTCTACAGCCTATACGAACGTCTCTACCCGCCCCTCCCTCTCCCCCATGTTCCCTCCGACCCAGCCTCCCTCCTTATCTGCATCTCGGGGCTCGCCTTCTCGGGCAGGAAGTCGCTTTCTCATCGGCTGGCCAAACAGTTCGAGATGCGAGTGGTGGAGGTGGACAAGCTGCTGGAGAGCCGGCTGGAGGATAGCCTGAGCACGTGCTCGGAGTAGCTACGAGTGGCTGTACAGAGCGGATAGAATATACCTAACAAGCTGATAAGCGAGATTATATATTCCTAGATAAAGAAAGGGGGCAGCTACATCATCCAAGACTACCCCAAGACGGAGAGTCAGGCCTAGGATCTGCTCAAGACCATCAGTCCCTGGCTTTTTCCTTCCTAGACCTAGTTCCAGAAACTCACTAACATTCTCAGCAAGGTGGTACGGTTCAATCCCCCAGTCGTCATCCCTCTCAGCAAGCGTCCGTGCGGGATTGATTACCTGATCTGGACCGAGATTAGCAAGTAGGAGGCGCTGGGCAGATGCATGGGGAAACGAATGAACCTGAAGGGCGAAGTGGTCCACCTCATGGATGTGACAGGGGCGAACCACTTGACTCGCTTACCTGATTAAACTGTCAAGACAATTTAAGAGAACGCCTTCAAAATAAGTCATGTCCCGACCGTCAGAGAATATTTCCAGCAGTTCGGGTTCCATGCCCCCAAGTTCACTTCCTCTCCCAATAAACTCAAGTTGGAAGAAAGTCTAGCCAAGATCTCTGAGCGGGCGGAGAGCTAGGAGAGCAATCACGAGCAGCTAGCCTAGACTCTGGTCTGGCAGAGTATATCAGGGAGTGAGAGCGAGGAATACAGCTTTGAGCAGGCAAAGGAGCTAATCGACCGCCTAATTTAGATCAAAAAGTTCATGCAAGGGAACTAATAACTGCGCATTCAATAGGAAAAAAACAAGAAGTAGCAGCAGTAGAAAGTACAGAAGGCCTTGGAAGCTGAGCTGCAGAGATTCTGTTTGACTCCACGTCCACAGCTAGAGAGCCTAATCTAGAAGATCGAGCTCAAGAGCAAGAACCAGCGGCAAGTCTAACTTGAAATCACCAAGTTGTGGGAAGAGCTGGAGACAAAGTATTTACAAACCACCTAACGCGCTTTTATCTAGGTTAGAGTCCAGCGATAAAATATTAACCAGCGCTTTGCCACCATCCGAAAACGATTCATCCAGCTACTGATCAGGCATGACTCAAAGTTCCTATTGATCAAGGACTTCCAGATCAAGTACAACCAGTTTTTCGACCTCAACAAGGACATGTGCGAAGAGGACTACTTAAAGGAGGAGATGCACCACCGCGTTTAGGATCTTCAAGACCGCCTCTCTGTCCTGATAGAGGCCAAAAAGTAATAAGCAAGCGAAGAGCGCAGACAAATAGTAAAAAGCGGCTGGATCGAAGGGGAGGTTTAACGGTTCTTTTTGTATGTACTTTCCTTGCTCCAGAATTAGCTGGACTACTTCATGACTTCACAGCAGCTTGTCAACGACTATTTCCTCATCCAGGACGCCAAAGACTTTAAATAGGCACCTCCGTTGCAGCTTGTCGATGTGCCTAATGACGAAACTCTTTAGATAATTGCAGGAGAAGAGACTCCCCGCCTTGAGAAAGCAGTAAGCGAGGCTATGAGATTGTTCAACCAAGAGGAGGCAGTCGCAGTCTAGGACAAAGGGAAGAAGGGCGGCAAAAGCGCCCCTCCCAAGAAGGATGATAAAAAAGGAGCCAAAAAGGAGGAATAGAAAAAATAGCTGAGCCCTAACGAGCAGTAGGCTAAGCGCATAATAAACATCCAGAAGTCGATATTCCGTTACAGAGTGCAGATGATACGAAACTTCGGAAAGTCTCGACTGCGTGAAATGATGAGTCTCTCCCAAGACCTAAACAACCTGCTCGAGGACCTGCAGAACTACACGTTCCGCTGCGAGAACGAGGCCGTCTCCTAGACTTGCCTGATCTTCCGTAAAGCTATTTAGGAATAAAAGAAAATCCAGTAGGAGATCCAGCTCAACTATGTGGACGTGGTGGTTTCCAACACGACTCTCAATTTCTTCACTCCCAAGCCCACCGTCCTCCCTGCCAAGGAACTTCATCACCCTGATCGCTTCACCATCTCCAAACTCAAAAACATAATCGGGCAAATAGCTGGGCTAGCCAACTCTTTTGGGTTCATTGATAACCAAACCTTGTACTCATTCTTCATCCGAAAGCACGTACTTATTTAACCAGAATAGCCAACTTGCAATGTAAGACCTGCCAGCTTCATGGCGGACGCACAAGCCGCAGCACTACAAGCAGCTTCTGGCAAACATCGATGCGAACCTGACGGGACAGTGCAGTCGCATCAGCCTGGTCCCCTACATCATTCTGAGCAGCTGCAGCATTCCTTCTCACGAGGAACTCAAATCCTACCTAGGCAAATTCAAGTAGAAAATAAGTCTACCTGATTTCCTGAAGCGCAAGTGCTGGTTCGACGACCAGGAGAACGACCAGCCAGAGCCCAACACCAACCCATTCCAGCGAGCCCGACTGCTGCGATAACTGCTGTTCGAGTAGCTGGCCAGTTAGGGGGAGGTGCTGCGGAGTCGGCTGGAGAAGGTGCTGGGAGTGGAGCGGAAAGGCAAATACTACTCAGTACTGTTCGCATGAGCTGAATATTGATGGACCGATGGTTGCTAGATTTTAAGCTCGCTGTAAATACATCTTATTTATAAGACTTAAAACTTATGGCTCACCTTTAGTCGCTGCCCCTGCACTCGCTGCACCTCCCGCGGTCCTTCCGGCTGGAGGGCTACTCCTCCAGACAGATCCGTGGCCACCCCGACTGCAAGGAAAACGAGAGCAAGCGCAGGAAGGCCCTCAAGCTCATCAAAGCCAAATATCCCTTAGATTTTTTCACAGTCCCTTTAAATTCACGCTACGGAGAAGACTAATTCGGCCAGTCCAAGACTTCCTCCAAAGAACTTGATTTTTAGTGCACCTTCTTTCCAGCCTTTGGGCCACCATCTAACCCCTCCACCAAAATGCTACAGGACAACTAGGTCCCTCCGCAGACGGGCAAGGAGAGGAGAAGTTTCGACCGATAGTCACTGATCGAGCGGACCAAGAACCGATCTGAAAGTAGTCGTTCTTAGCGCCCCCTCTAAAATCCTTTCCGTCCTATCAAAAAAATCATAGACTGTCAAAATGAAATTCTCAGTTTTAACAGCCACTCAGCGAAGGAGGAGTCGGACATCCGACTTCCCGTCCTTGATTTTCCTAGAAGGCTTACATAAAGACAAATTTTCCCCAAACGATGAAAAGTGATTATTATAATTAAATGTCCAGACCCACCTCTCCTTATCTGCTCTTCCTTAAGTAAAATAACAGTCAGCAGCTCTCCCTCAAGGACCGAGCTGCACTGTGGCAGGCCTTGACTCCGCAGGAGAAGGAAGTCTACGTTAATAAGTTCAATGACTTGCGTAGACAGTACTAGGCGAACAAGGGTAATGAGATGGATGAGATTTAAGGGAAGGAGAAGAAGGAGAAGGAGGAAGGACGGAAGGAGTATCTGTTTCCTTTGGCGAAAGTAAAGACTATTGCAAAAGCCTAAGGAGAGATTGGCCAGATCAGACATGACGCTCTAATATAGCTTTCGAAAGCGACCTAATTTTTTCTGCAGGATATCACCAAGGACATGGTCAAACACTCCGATAAAAAAAGATTGACTGCCGAGGATCTTTTTGATTGCTTCCAGCGCAACTAGTAGTATTGGTTTCTTAGATCAGTCATAGCCAAATAAAAAAAAGATTTACCCAGCAAACAGCCCAAGGACAAGGAGAAGGAGAAGGAGAAATAATAGCTGCAGGGAGAGAACCCCTTGGCGGGGGAGAAGCAAGCCATCCGCGGGGCACTCGATATGTTTTTTTCAAAGAAGGATTGATTATATGAATTAAGATTTGAGTAAGCAGACGAGTGTCTACGTAGGGAACCTTAGCCTCTCGGTCAAATAAGACAAGCTCAAGGACCTCTTCAAGGCCTACGGCTAAATAGACTACTGCCAAATCATCTACTAGCCCTACTCCGGCGGATCCAGCAAGGAAGCCAAGATCTCGAGGGGCTACGGCTTCGTCCGATTCTTCAACCAGGAAGAGGCTGCAGTCGCCATTGAGAGGCTTAATGGCTTCTAACTTTAGGGGAAACACCTTAAACTCCAGTTTTCCAAGAGGGACAAGCCCCGTTAGGAAACCCCCGGAACATATCTTGGATACCGCCAAAAAAATTTCCAAAGGAGGTCTCGCAGCAGGTCCCACGACCGTCACAGGCACAACCGAGACAGGGACCGCGATAGGGATAGAGATAGAGACAGAGACAGAGATCGTAGGCACAGATAGCGGGGCGATCGAGATTAACGAAGAGATCGAAGGCGATCTCCGAATCACTCCTAGGACCGTAAATACTACCGCAGTAGAAGCGGGAGTGAGGATCGCTGGAGGGACAACAGGGAGCGAGACAGGAACTTCCGCAAGCATAGTTATGACAGGGACGAGAGCTTTGAGAAGGAGCGGGTGAGACGGGAGAAGAGAAGGCGGGAGATGAGTCGCAGCAACTAGAAAAGGAAGGAGAGGAGCCGAAGCTAGTAGCGAAACAACCGCCAACGTTAAATCAGCGAAGAAAAGAAATACAGATGAGATGAGGGGCGGCATGGATTATAGTCTTGGGTCAGCAGTTCAGTCAGAAAACTTGCGCTTTGCAGTTTCACCTTCCGAATCAACTCAACCCGGCCATTTTAGTCGAACAACTCACTTGTAGAGCAACGCAACCTTGTTTTAGTCAACTCAGCAACTTAGCTTGAGAGTTCACCCTTCTCTGCCAATCAACTCAACATTTGTTTTAAACTCAGCCGACTCAAAAACTTTTTGTTTTAGTCAACTCAGTCCGACTGTCCAGAAACTCAACTCAACCCATCTTGTTTGTTTTAGTCAACCAATCCGTCCTCCATTGACTTACTCACTTTGTGAAATCCCTCATAAGCGGATTTTGCAACATCAACAATCCCGGTGAGCCGATCTCGCATGGCGGAGAAAACACTACACTTTTTACGTTCCGCACATCGCTCATTCCAGGAGAGCCCACTCTAGCTTCTCCAGGACTAAACACCCTTTCGGAATCGTTCATTATTCCGAAAGAGCTGATTAGCTGCATCAGTGAATTTTCAGAAATTTGACATGAGCTTTTAATCTAGTCGAATAACACTCGCCTGAATTAAAAATTCTGCTCCAGCTAATCCACTGAGGCTGGCTGCTGCGATTGCGACGACTCCAGCTGCTCCAGCAGTCTTATCGTTTACGGTATTAATTCTTATCCTCGCAACTAGTTTTTATAAAACCCGATTTATAAGGTCTTTTCAACGAAAAGATTCTTCAGCGCGGATGAATCAGCTACTGTAAAAAAGGAGAGTTCGAGAGGACGAGTCTTCAGCAATGGAGTTTTGTTGAGCCTGGTCCGCCCCTTCTTCATGTTTGAATAGAAAAAATTTTTAATCGAATTCTCAGTCCGTCCTGGCATTTATTCTGAAACCGACTTCCAGCTGTTCCCATGAATTCTTCTTAGCTTCAAGAAAAGGCTTAAATCCTAGGGTTGCCACTCAGCCACTGGATCAGTTCGATCTTGAATTTGCTGGCTCCAGTGGAGTTTGCACATTTTGGGAGTGATTTTAGTTTTGGACAGGCCATTCAATTGCTGAGCAATGCGGGGCCAGGCTCGCGTCCCGTATAGATTCACCAACCTAGACAACTAGTCAGTAAGCTATCTGGTCCAGATAAAAATATTCATATATTTTCTTGAAAATTCATGCAAAAAGGTAGCATCCAACAATCACTCAACGGCTAAATTCTGGGCTGTTTTCCTGTCCCCACTCCTTGAATAAGTTCCTGAAGGGGGTCTGGCTCCCTTTCCCACTGCGGCTCTGCCCTCGAGAGCTGCCTAACTACACGTTTCTCAACTTCAGCTAAAGTCTCTCCTTCCCCTACATAAATTATTGAAAAACGCGATCCGTGTTCTAGGTGCCTACTGCCTCCTTCGGGAGTTCGTTGACCTCCTTGAGCTTGGCCTTGACTTGATTGAGTTTGTTGAAGTAGTTGCTGATGATGGGTCGGTAGGATGACTCGGTAACATTGTGCAAGATGACTTGGTAGTTGGAAGTGATGTCCTTTCTGATGGCATCCAACTATTTACTACAATCCCCGAGCTCCTCTTAATAGAGTTCGACTAGCCTTACCTCCTTGGTTTTAGTCATTTCGAGGGCATCGAGAGTCTGGTCCCTCCACTGCTCGATTTGCTGGATCACTTTGTTGTAGTATTCCTCTACGCTCTTGCTCTCTTGCATATAGTGGTTCACGATTAGGCACCGTCTATTCTGGATGCTCTTAATGCTACCACTAATTTAGCTGCTTCCACTCTCCAGACTTAGCAAGAAATTAGACACTTCCTATTCGCGAGTCAACCCTTATCTGCAGCTAAATTGCTTGCCTTGGGCCATGTACTCCCCCAGAGGCACCACTCTGAACTTTTGGGTGGCAAGCATGACAGCACACTTTTGACAGTACATTAGGGGCTCCTCCTCAACAATTATCACATATTCGGCAGACTTTCCGGGGTGGTTATGACAGCTTTTTTCTTTAGGGTCCAAAGGCCTTTCGCTAATATTTCCGACTGACTTTTTCCGCTACTTGCTAATCGATGAATTGGACTTCACTTAGCTCCTCTTGCGAGAGTGGGTTTCTGCGAGCGAGGAGCGTTGATGGCTCTGGTTGTGATTGTGGAGGAGATTTTCCTTATTGAGGAGGGGCTTGGACTCTGATAAAAACAGGACTGGGGAGGTCCTTGGTCTTGATGGGAGTGCGGACGAGCTGGGGTCGGTTTGACTTGTAGTTTTAAACGTCGTATTCGTTAGTTAGCATTCAAATTAGTGATATATAATGGAAAAGGACGATAAGCCAGTTGAGGAGACATAGCCCCTACTTGAGGTGAAGCCGGGCCTCTTCCTCCCTGCTGACAGGATCAATAAGCACGGCCATCCTAAAATGGACGTTAGGCTCTTCAGTCTCTCTGAAGACCAAATTCAACACTCTCATCAACTCTTCCTCTAGGATCACCCTCTCCCTCAATAGCACTATGACCGAGTCGTGGAGAAGGCCTCGCAGAATTGGGATAAGTTCTATCGCGATCACACTACTCAATTTTTCAAGAACAGGACATACCTGGACAGAGAAATTCCCGAGATTGAAGAGATTAAAGAAGGAGTCTTCACTGAACTTGGCTGTGGAGTCGGTAATGCAATTTTTCCTCTGTTAGAAAAATACCCTCACTTAAAGTACTATGGATGTGACTTCGCTTAGAGCGCGATAAACCTAATAAAGAGCAAGGTGCATAGGTAGAAGCTGAAGGATGTGACGGTGGAGGTGGTGGACCTGGTAAAGGACGCGATCCCAGAGGGTTGGGCGAGGGGAGACATCGTTACCTTGATATTCGTGCTTAGCGCGATCGCCCCATAGTTTCATATAGGAGTATTGAGGAAGATTTGGGAGTGGATGAAGCCCGGGTCTATCCTCTATTTCAGGGATTACGGCAAGTACGACTTCGGGCAGATGAACCTCACCAGGAAGAAAAATAAAAAATTGCAGGAAAATTTCTATGTCAAGAACGACGGGGTCTGCGTCTATTTCTTTTAAGTCGAGGAACTCACCAAGATATTCAAGGAAGTTGGATTTGAAGTGGTGGAACTTAAAAGCCACCAAAAGGTGCTAACGAACCGCAAAACAGGTCTCGAGATGTATCGGATATGGCATCAGGGACGGCTAAGAAAAAATCTATGATATTTTCAATGAATTATTAACGGTAAAGATTTTCCCCACTGTCCAAGAGGACGGCACAAGTTAAAAGTCGAAATGTGCTGGAGGAGGGCCGCAGACAACTAGAAAATTTGTAAGAGGAGAACGCGTGCCTGGTGAAGATTTGTGAGCGGCTGAACAGGAAAAGCAAGCAGCTAGGACTGAGTCGAAAGGAAGGGATGGAAATGAAGGGACGGATATAGGACTAGTGCAGGTGGATGGAGGAAGAATTATAACAGAAAAAAAGGCAGTTTTAGATGGCCAGCAAGAAATATCACTAAATTATTTCTGCTTTTGAAGCTGACCAGAGCTAGTACCGACCTAAATAATAACTACTCTAGCAGGCTCTCCTCGCCGTCCTCGACACCAACTAGCAACTATCCCGCAAACTCTCTCTGCTCAAACAGGTGAGTGCGGACAACAAGGCCCAACTAGAGTAGTGGGAGCAGGTTTAGGAGAGATTGATGGAGCAAATCAGGGAAAGGGAGGAGGAGGAAGAACGAGCAAAATAATATGAAGACTAATTCTAGAAGCTAGCGCTGTAGATAAAGCAAGCGAATGAGACGATCGAAGTGCTAAAGGTGGAATTCAGGAGCCGGCTGCATTGAGTGGAAAATCACTATAACCTGTTGAGCCAGATTTCGAACTGCTAGATCCTCCATTGAGAGTGAGAGGGGAGGGCGTCTTCTCTGTCGCTGAAGCTATTGAAGCGCGAGGTCAGCATCTTGCGCTAGGCCTAACTAGACTCCTCAAGCAATCTCTATAATTATTAAAAGTTTAATTAGTCTTGATCTACGTTGGACCTTAGCCAGTCCTCGATCCCCGAGGTCAGGTCGAACTCCTCACTCAGCACTTTTAAGATCTACGATTTCGATATCCACCCCGATCCATCTTTCTTCCCGCCTAACGCCATCCACGTGTTCACTGATGATTTCATTACGGTTATCGTTATCGACAATTTCAGCAGTAGCAGACTTGAACCAGGAGATCAATGAGATGCACTGGTCAAAAGTTATGCTATAATTTTTAGAAGTGCATTTGCTGTTAGCTAAAGCCTAGATTTCCCTTCTCTGGGCAGTGTTGACATTGAAGCCAATTTCAATGAGCAGGTCGTCGACTTGCTCGGTTTGGATCGAGCCCTCGCCGTCGATGTCGAACTTCCTCCAGACAGCCTTGAGCATGGCAAACTCGTGGTAGGAGATCAGTTCGGGACACTTGGGGTGCTAGTCTGGCATTACGAATCTGGATCTGTGTTTTTTCATTTAATTTATTCACTTCTTCTCTGAATTTGATTTGCTCCATGCCTGCGCTATCGTTCTCTTCATATCGTCGTCCCCCTCCTCGTACATTTTCTTCATCATGTTCATTAGTGCCGCGTTCGGGTCCTCCTTGGCCTCGCTCTACTTGGGAGGCACAACGGACTGCTTGAAGACGAGGGCTTCCCAGTGTTTAGTGTCCTTCTTGCAAAGAGTGAGCTGGACGTAGTTCTTCTTGACCTGGAAAGAGCTCTTTGCCGCGTCTATTTTCCCGTTAAGCCTGGGAATCTTAAGTCTCAAGTTTTTTCCTTGGTAGCCGACAATCTAGCAGCTGAAACTCTCTTCTTCAAAGTGAGCTGACACACTGTTCCCGCATTACTACTTAACCTTCTCCAGCATCACCAGCACTCGCACTTCCTTCGATTACTGCTCCCAGCTGTACTTGCTTACCTCACTAAATTCTCGCTTCTTCTCCTCGGGCTTGGACTCACCTAAAGAGATGGGTGGGGAGGGCCTAGACTTGTTGAGTAGGGCGATGCCGTTTTCCAAGAGGGCCCTTGCGTAGGGCGTGGCGGCCAGGGCCAAGAGTCTCTGGAGATCAGCCAGATCTTTCTAGAAGTCATCAATATTCATTTGTTTTATAATGAACTAGTCCAATCTCACCTGTTATACTCTTACCAGATCCCGATTAGTCACAAGCCTTCCTCACCGCCCTCAAGACCCTCACCAACAGGCCCCTCCTCGACAAGCTCCTCCTCCAGTATGACTCCTTCCTTGCCAACAGGCTCCAGGCTAACACTCCCCTCTACAACTATAACTTCTCCCAACACCGCGACGAGGCTCGCCGTTTCCTTGAGGTGAGTCACGAGGCGCGTCCGCTGAACGTTCCGGTTTCAGGGGACCTGACTGATTAGTTCTTAAGAAGTTCGTTGGGACATTAGTAAGCCCTGATGAGCAGATATAATTAACTATTTTAGAAGACGAATAACCCGAAGCCGAGTGAAGGCACGAGGCTGATGCTTGAAAAATTTAGAAACGACTTTACAGACTTCTCTGCCACCACTCGCAGCCAGTTGGCCGCAGTCAATAACCCCTTCAGCAAGCTAGACTCCAAAGGCAAGCCCATCATTGACACCGACTCATCAGAGTTTCAGAAAACCCAGCTAATTTACTTGTAAAATCCAAAAGACCTCAAAAGCGATGCTTTCCATGACCAGAAATTGATTACAATCCAGGCGAAGCTCAAATAGACAGGTGGCATCAATAACACTGTTAAGAACATGGAGCACTCCCTCAAAAAATTTTAGTTCTCAAGAGAGCCTTTCGGCTCAACTGGTTGCTCTCAATACCCTTCGGCCTTAGAAGTAACTCCCAAATTGGCGGACATTCTAAAGCAAAGCAAGTAGCGGCGAGTGATGTTCGAATGATTCATTTAGCTCAAATGTTGGTGGCCTTAGCAAGGACGTTGGCGAACTGGTCTTTGGTGACTTTGTCAGAGTAGTCGTAGCCATTGGCCTCGTTGATCATGAGGTATAGCTCGTCCTCACTCATCGTTTATCCGAGCTCGGCGGCGACCTTGGAGAGCTTTTCGAGGGTTATATAAGGGTCTTCTCCGGCAAAGAGTTTAAAGGCTTTGCCGATTTCGTCTACGGTTTCCTTTTCGTTCATCTTGGCAGTCATGATCTGCAGGAACTGAGTATAGTCGATAGTGTTCGACCCCTACTTGTCCTTCGACTCTGAGTTCAAGTCGCCTATCAACCTCTTGATCTCATCCTTCTTTGGCTAAGAACCGAGCGCCCTCAGTGCAACTTTGAGTTCTTTTATGTCGATAACCCCTGAGCCGTCTGCGTCGAAAAGGTCGAAGGCTTCCTTGATGTCCTTCTTCTGCTTTTCGGTCAGCTACTGCTTAAAGGCCTATTTTGATTTCAACTTCTTGTTGGTCTTCTTTGCTTATTTACCCGGAGCTGGTTGAGACATTAATTTAAAATTCAAGAGCCCTTAGGCTTCTTCTTCTTGCTGGGGGTCTGCTGCTGCACTCTCTCTAACGCCTTCAGCAGGTGTTATTTTTAAACCTGCAAGTACTGCAACTTTTGGCTTGTTGTGTTTAACTTATTCTAAAGTTTACGGTTAGTCTCCCTCAGTCTGCTCAGCTCTCTATTTTTTTCCTTTTCGGACTTGAGCTTTCGCTTGAGGTGGATGAGTTCCTTGTGCAAGGAGAGGTGCTGGGAATGGTTTTTGGGGAGGGGACGGTGGGCGAGCTTGAGGGTGTAGTCCTTGGAGAGGGGCTCGTCGGAGAACAACAGTTTTTCATATTCCAAATCTGAACTCATATATTTTTGTTATGAAATCTAAACTCAGAGCCCCTGATTCTCCCTCCACCACTCTCTCCCTGCGAGCCACCCACCCCCTCGACTCCTTCCTCGCCAACACTCTCCTCGTCCTAGAAGACCTGCGCGCACTGCGGAAGGCCGTTAGCCTTGAGACTCTTTAGGGGGTTGTCGAGTCAGTGCGGGAGGAGAAGTAGCGGTTCTGGAATACTCTGCAGGAAATGAAAGAGAAGGAGGCCAAACTCAAGATTCAGATTTAAGAATTGAGCCATCAGTAATAACCGGAAGAATAGTTCCATGGCGATGGCGACGATGAGGTTGAACGCAACAGACACCACATTGCCAAACTGGTGAGGGCGCTGGCCCGGCCTTGACATTTTTTAATTCAACTGTCCTCTTTGATGGAGACAGATTTCTGCACGCCTGAATATTTGCTCCTCATAATGCTTTTGGTGCTCTCCTTAAGAAAGCTCTTGCGTTCGCTCGTCTGTTCAGGCATCTAATCGCTTAGAGGGTGCTTCAAGAATTCCTAGGAATTTTAAGTTAATGTTTTCTTGATTCTGGGCAGCCCCGACTTTCCGTCGATGTTGAACACTTTTATTATCGAAGGCTGCTGACTCTGAGACGGCGTGTTGTTGTACAGACTCGCTGTCTTCATTATGCTCTTTTGGGATGCCTTGTGCTGGTACACAGACTTGCTGTGCTCCTCCTCTCCTGCCATTCTGAACATAGACTTACCTGTGCGGACCTTGCCTTAAATGTTCTTAACTTTGGAGATCTCAAAGCTGAAAGCAAAAACGGAGGAGTTGAAGTTGGAGTGGGTGACATCGGACTTGCAGTGGGAGTTGACGAGAATGGATCTAGTTTTGTCATTGGTGTTGAAGACCAGCCTCTAAGACTGCTCTATCTAATCGTCTTTTAACAGATCTTAAAGAAACTGATTCTACCTTTTAATTTTTTAATAATCCAGTTCGGGTAACTCTTGACGTTACAACTCCCACGCCTGCTTCTCCACTTATTTCATCTCGTCATCCCCGAAGTCCACATTCTTCCTGCGGCTCGACTTGCTCACACTCCCTTTCTCTATATTTTTCAGCCCCTGAAAACTGCAGGAGTCTTAATCCTCCTCCTCGAAGTCTGCGGAAGTTAGCTGGTCAAGTTATTTCCTGAACTGACTTTTTTCTTGATCCGACAGTTTTTCACTGGCCTCCTCGAACTATTCGAAGAGCTCTTCGTTGTCGGCCACACTGGGATTCAAAATAAATAAAATTTTGAGGCTTTACAGCGCCTACAGGGCTTTTCCCAACTTCAGCTTCAGCTGGACTCTGCGCAAAAGTGTTCCCTAATGAGTGGGCTGAACACTCAGCACGGTATCTAGTTATTTTTCAGCTTATTAGTACCTGCATAGCTTGGAGAGCACCAATCCCTTGAGCGAGCAGGCCTCTACCAAAAGCATTTTCCTGGCCCAGTCGGGAGTGATTTGAGAGAACCTGTTGATCTTGGCCTAAATGAAGTTGAGGGCGAGATTGTAGTCCTTGCGGCGCAGATAACTGAGCGCAGGACAAAGTTTGGCCAAATTGTCGAGCATGTAGGTCCTGTCCGACATTTTTATAATGTAAATCTAAAAACGTGATTAGTACCGCCTTAAAATAAAGACACTCAAACTCAATATCGCCCGGCTGCAGATCCATCACGATCGACTCAGATTCCTCCAATCTACTCGTCCCAAGCTTTAGACTTCCCCCTCCTAACTCCCCACCTACGAGGCACATCACCTCTTGCAGCTCCTCTACAAGCACTTGCAATAGCTAGGTCTGACTTTTGAGAATCTATTTTCAATGCTGGACATCAACTATGAAGGATTCTTGTACACAAATAAGCTGTCGCAGACAATAATGGCCCTGTTCCCCACTTTCTCAGATGAGGCTGTCAAGCAAATAATATCGATAATCGACGAGGATCTAAGTGGAAAGATTACAAGCATGTAATTCAAGAGTGCGGCAGCCTGTTTCGGAGTGGCCTAAAATCTTTAGGAGACTTATTCATTGGAGAATACAGTCATAGGTAAATTCATGAGATGCCTGGATGTTGACAAACTTGCCATTAACTAGAGTTTTGACCTTATTGACATAGACGGGAGCAATGAAATCAATGTCGCCTAAATTCGCCGCTTTGTCAAGGACAAAGGTTGGGCATTCTCCGAAAAAGAGATATTCTTGTTGGCCAATTTTCTTGACCCGTGCAAGACTGACTTTGTGAACAGATAGGTGTATGAGGGCAGCCTTTCTCAGTGGAAACAGTCCCGTCAAAAATAGTTTGAGACTAAGCTAGAAAAGCAAGATATCTAAGATTTCAAGAAGTGCTTAGTCACGTGCAAGATATCTGCTGTCTAGCTTTTTCGCAAGATCGATTAGAAGCGAGGAGGAGCAGTCAGGGACATTGACTTTAAGGAAGGACTCAAAAAACATTTGAAGGTAGGAGAACTGCAGGCAGAGCGGCTGCTCGTCCTCATCAACTCTGATGAGAATTCACTGGTGGTTGAGGAGCGCGAGTACGAGCTCTTCTTGAAATCGATCGGAATCAAATGGGACCTGAACAAAGCAGACCCACCCAAAAAGAAGAAATCGAAGGATGAAATAAGCTTAAAGAAATAGTCATCTTCCTCGTTGATATAACGATTAAAAGTAAAGCTCAAGCTCAACAATCTTGAGGCTGACCAGGCCTTCGAGAGACTCGACAAAAATAGTTCCGGGGACCTCTCCCTCAACTAGATCCAAAGCGGACTTAAAAACTTCGGTTTTGGATAGACCGAGTGCGCCAAACTTAAATTCCTATTCGACATAAACGAGGATGGGTGCATAAGTAGGTAGGAATTCTACAGTCTGCTCGATTACGTTCCCAAAGCTCCTTAATAGCAAAAGGAGGGCAAAAAACCATCAAAGAAGTAGCCCAAGAAGGAAGCTAAGAAGGAGACCAAGAAAGAAACTAAAAAATAGACTAAAAAGTAGGCGAAAAAATAGACTAAGGAGGAGTCAAAGAAGACAAAGGAGGAAAATAAAAAACAGCCCGAGTCGGAGCAGAATGGTTTTGGATAAAATAAATCTAAAATAAGCAACAACTTATAATAAAATCGCACTAAGTAGTAATAGCGCAAGTAAATTCTTGATAGAAGCAAGCTGGAACCGTACTTAAAGCGACTGGCTCTCGCTTACTCCCTCCAAAACGTCACCGTCCTTTCCAAATTTCCTACCCAAAAAGGCCACGAGTTCAGTTTACTCTCCCAATTTAGACAAGGACTCTCAGCAGTGCTCTAAACAAATGACAAAGCTATTCTAGACTCGATATGCTAGGAGGCATCAAGCGGAGATGATATTGTGTACGTGAAATAATTCTTGGAAGGACTCGCGGATTAGTTCAAATTCAAAGTGGAAGACGAGTAGTAGAAAAATAAGTAGAAAAAGGCGAAGGAGGAACGTGAGAGGAAAGCGAAGTAGCAGCAACTGAGGGAGTAATAAGCTCGAAAAAAAAAGGAAGAACTCAAACAGCAATAGTTGCTACTCAAGAAGCAGAAGGAAGAGCAGGCTCGAAAATAGGCTTAAGAAAAACAACGTCTCATTGAAGAGAAGCTTAGGAAGGCTGAGGCACAGGCCACTGATCAGAAGATTCGCCAGCATATCCAGGCGTTGACGGAGTGCGACCTGATAAAGCTGAGAGAAGTACTGCGAGGTTATGACAAGAGCAAGAGCGGGAGAGTGGGAGTGTAAGTGTTCAAGAAGATCGTGGGACAAGTGCTGCGGATCGAGGAGAGTCTGGTGCTGTAAAGGATGTTCAGCAAGCTGTAAGACGTAAAAATATAATTAGAATTAGCATCAATTCGATTACTAAAATTTCGTTAAAAAACACATCAAGGATTAGTCATAGCAGTCCATGGTCTAGCCCCAAAACAATTCCAATCAACCTCTCCAGCCCAAAGACTCCGCCCTCCTCAATTATCTTTACAACTTTGACACTTAGTCCCTCAGGTCTTTCGATTAAAAGTTCAAAAATTTTTAGAATAAGCCTTTCAAGGACAGCGGCTTCCCCGTCAAACTGAACTACTTGCAGCAAGCCGATAGCTACAGTCTCTGCAAGTGGAATTAGGTGTTTGTGGACGAAATTAATATCAATGACCTTAACCAAGGGCAGCTTGGAGATTGCTATCTAATTTCTTCTATTGCCAACCTAGCCGAAAGATAATCTTTAGTGAGGAGACTCTTCTATAAATTCAGCAAGACGATGGCCGGAATATGGCTTTGCATCGACGGGTAGTGGCGAGTCCACCTAGTTGACTTTTATCTTCCCACAAAAAGGAATGAAATCGTCTTTGTGTCTTCCAAGAGTCCTGAAATTTGGCCTTGCCTAATAGAGAAAGCTTATGCCCTTGCCTTTGGAGGGTACCACAAGATAATCGGAGGACTTACGAACGAGGCTCTTTTCAATCTGACTGGCGCTCCCGGTTGCAATTACAGGACTGAATAACACACCTACTAATAATTATTCAAGTTCTTGGAGAGCTCGATAAAGAGGGACTTCATAGTCACTGCAGGCACCAAAGCTGTTCCCAAGCAGGTCAAGTAGCAGATCACCAAGTATGGTATCGCTACCGGCCACGCCTACTCTGTCTTGGACGCACGCTAGATTACTTACCAAGGGAAGAAGCACAAGATAGTAAAGTTCAGAAACCCCTGGGGCCACTCTGAGTACAAGGGGAGCTGGTGCGACGAGGACAAGGCATGGAGTTCTGAGTAGGTGAAGAGGCAGATAATCCACGTAAAGAAGTAGGACGGTATCTTCTGGACTCCAATTGAGTAATTAAAAGAGACTTATTAAGTAATCTCAGTATGCTTCCTACATGAGAATTACCGTTTCAGGTCTAGAGTCCTCCAGGGTAAGGGTGAGTACATTCTCGACTTAGCCAACAACTCCCACGGCTACTTCACTCTCTCCCAGAAGGACATGCGCCATTAATAGCCCAATAGCAAGTATTAATACTCCTCCTGCAACCTTAGTCTGGTAGAATTCAACGGAAGTAAACCCAAAATGCTTGTAAACACCTCCTATCCGCTTCCCAACTAGAGTATCTGCCTCGAAAGATAAAAATCTGTTGAAGCTCCTCCTATGAATTCTGGGAAATTGTTTATTACTCTTGCCAACGACAACCCCGTCAGGCTCAGCTGGTACGGGCAGGATGACCTCGACCTCAAGGGCATCAGAGAAGCAGATCATTAATCCGCCAACTTGATCCTTCAGTCCATCATGGATTCCAAATACTGCTAGCTCCAGGAGTAAAAGGGTAAAGATACCAGAATAAGAAGCGGCATCGCTGTAGGGTACTTCGTGTATCAGGTTTCGAACCTGTCTAAGAAGACCATGCTTTACACGACGGGGTTCGGTAACCTGTCGAATTTGTCAGTGTGCGCACCCCATGGGAAGGAGTCAATAAAATTGCGGATCGGGGCGGGAGAGTCGGAGCTCATAAAAATGAAGATCCTGGGCTTCGGAAAGATGGGTTTTTCGATAAAGGAGGTCCAAATTAAGTTTGAATCTTGATGGAAAATAACTCTGTTCTGGCCGACGCCCTCGCCAACTTCACTGCTGCGACTACGTCTCCCCTCATCCTCACTCAGACTCGCCGCGCCAAGTCCCTGAAGCGGGGTGCATCCAGCAAGGTCAGGCCACATCAGCTGGTTCCGTAGCAGCGAGGGATCAGGCTGTTCTCAGTTTTCAGCTTCGAGAAGAAAGAATAGGAAATAGTAGTGCCCACTTAGAAAAAAATTTAGGACTCAAAGATTAGAGAAATTCGTAAATAATCCAACGCAAGAGAGGAAGGCAGAATAAGGCCTTAGAGGAGGGAGGTAGGCGTCGACCCCTGCTTTCCCAAGGAGCGCGATTGCGTCTGGGCAGTGTGGCTGCTGCTGGGCTGCTGCTTCATGGTAGTGTCCAAGCTGGCCTTTGAATACTATTCCACATGAATGTAGCCGAGGCGAAAAGAAAGTGGGTGCAAGCGAAGGCAGGAAAAGGTATGTGTTCAATTATTGAAAATTATTTAACTACAAATGCTCCATTGGGCAGCAGGCCTATCCCCGTACCACTTAAGTATCGCCAAGCGAAGCTAACATACGTGCGCACCCTCAACAAACTCTCAACTTCTTCCCATTCAGAAATCACCACGGATCCTCCTCGCCAGACCCAAGTCCCTCGACATGATCGTTACACGTTTGGCGTGTATAGCACACAGGTTCGTGTCCTCGAACAAACTGACCAAGTAGGCCTCAGCAGCCTCTTGCAGAGCCAGGACGGCCTGGCTCTGGAACCTAAGTTCGATCTTATACTGGTGGGCGATTTCCCTGACAAGCCTCTGGAAGGGGAGTTTTCTGATGAGGAGGTCGGTCTGGTAAGGTCAGATAGGCTTACGATAAGCCCTTAACTCATATTACTGTTTTTTGATATTTACGGATTTACCTCAGGGCGACAGTCCCCGGCCTGAACTTGTGCGGCTTCTTCATCCCGCTCACTGGCCCGGAGGAGGCCGCGCTCTTGCGGGCCGCCTTGACGGCCAGCTGTTTGCGGGGAGCCTTCTGGGCAGTCGACTTTCTAGCAGTTTGCTTAGTTCTCGCCATAATCAAATAATCAATATTGATAATGGGCTCAAGGCCCGTGCCAAGGAAGTTAGAGAAAATTAAAATTTAATTATAAAAGGCTTCTTTCCGCCCTCCCGCCAAAACTCGCTTTAAATCCACCACCCCCCCCCACCTTCTCATCCGATCCCATCCCATTGCCAACTTCACACCCCTTTGCCTTGTTTTTCTGATTTGGGAATTGATAATTCGGAAGGGTCTATCAGCGGTTCTAGATGCATTTGGGAGCAGTACAGAAGATGGTATGTTCAGGATACCTAATTAAATAAAAGGTAAAAGTATTTTTTTGAAATTTAATAGGCTTGACTGCACTAGTCACTACTACCGGCTCTCTTCGAGTCCAGTTGCATTTAGGCCTCGTCCTTTACTTTTATTAAGTCAGTTTATTTTTTGAAATGCAAAGGGGACGAAGCAAATCATTCTCTCGCTCTTTCAAAAAGAAGCCCAAACCCCAAAAGCCCTCGCCGCCCAAGTTCAAGCATAACTCTCCCAAAAGACCGCCTAACAAGACGCCAAGCAGTAATATTTTCACAAGAGAAGAAAATCCCCTAGGAGTACTCGCCTTAGATAAACGACTCGGAAGAGAAGGGACTGATTTCAAAAACGCTGGACTCAGGCAAGAAGTTTAAGCACGCCAACCAAGACTACATCAAATTTCTGGACGTTGGTAAAAACTTCCTCAGAGATGCAAATCTCCCTTCCTCCATAGATTGCTTTAACAAAGCCATTTCTCTTGATCCGCACGAAATTGAGGCACACTACCTCCTCGCTGTTGCCTATCTCGCCGACGGTCAGTTTGCCCTCTCCCAGGGCATCTTTTAATTCCTGCTAAAACGGCCCAACCCCAAGAAGAACGTCTACCTGCTATTGGCAGCCTGCTACAAAAAGATTGGGCGGCAGTAGCTGATCTAGAAGCTGCTGTCGGAGTGCCTATAAAAATACCCTAAGTTCTATGACGCTTACACCTACCGGGCCAAAATACGAGTGAAATTTAAATTCTACTAAGAGGCCTACAGGGACTTCGACATCGCCACGCAGCTCAACCCCGCCAAACTCCAGGGGCACATCGGCAAGGCCGACACACTCAGATTGCTCAACCGACATAAAGACGCCATCTAAATACTCTCCAGGATCCCCGAGGACCGCAAGTCTGAGACAGTCTTCCTGAAACAGTCGCTCTGTCTGCTCGAGCTTGAGATGTTCTAAGAGGCGATGAAGCTGGTGAACTATGCTCTGGAGAAGAATAAGTGCAACAGCGAAGGGCTGTTCCTGAGAGGTCTAATCTTCCAGCGGATGCGACGTTTCGAGCAGGCGCTACTGGAGTACTAGCAAGCCATAACGCTGTTTTCTAACAAGAAGGCAGTGGCAAAAAGCTTTTACTAGATCATGAAGATACAAATCGAACAACGCTAGTTCTACTAGGCCTGGCATACTGTCAACCGCATCAGCCTCTACCAGCTCTAGTAAAAAACCCTAGCCAAGTTCAGGTCCTTCCTAGAGGGCACTCTCATCATGCGCAAGAAAGAGACGGTCGAGGCGCTCGCTCACTTCCAACAGTTCTAGCAGAACTTCAAAGTAGGATAGTTCCTTAAACCATTCCTGCTCAGCTTCAAGGCCTGCGCTAATATCTTTCTCGGGAAGTATCAGCAGGCCTACGACGATCTCCTCACTATTGAATCCTAGTTCAGCCTTGACAATCAGAACGCCTACAACAAGTACATATGTGCAGGCATTCTCTCTTCCAACAACAACAAATACTAGCAAGCTTTGACCAACTTCACACGGGCAATTAAGGTAGCTCCGCAGCGTCACGAGCCCCTTTTTTACAAAGCAATGACACTGATGAAGTTCAGCAACCGGTTCATCCCTAGCAACTAGCAGTCAAAGAAGGAGAAGTACACAGGAGCAGTCCTTAAAAATTTGGATAAAGCCATTTCGATGAACAACAAGTGTTACAACCTATTCTACCACCGTGCCGTCATCTACTTTTGGATTGAGCGAGTCTAAGACTCTTTCAAAGATATCTCCAAGTCCCTCAAGCTCGCCTCCAACCAAGAGGTCTCCGTCGTCAAACTCATCTATCTGCGAGCTCTCCTCCACTCCCACGCAGGAGATCTCTGCAAGGCGATCGATGATTTCAGCCGAGTGATCAGCGAGGACAAAAAAAAGGACTGGCCGGAGGCTTACCTGAACCGAGCGAAATGCCTGCTGTTCTACGGAGATAAGTAGTCAGCTTTGTCAGACCTGCAGACTTACATGGTGAGCAACCCCTCAGACCCCAACATCCATATCTGGGCCGGAATTATCCTATTCCACATTAAAAGCTACTAGTAGTCAATCAAGGCCTATACCAATATCACCAACATCAAGAAGAACCCGCTTGTCCTCAAACTTCGGGCCGACGCCTATCTCGCTTCCAAGCAGATCAAAAGCTGTATCATTGACCTCGCCCTACTCCTCCAACTCGCACCTAAGGACCCAGAGCGCATCCAGGTTGACGTCCTTGTGCTCTAGGCGATCAAGGAGAGCATGGTGTGCGACCAAGGACACTTGCAAGCTGCCCTAAACCAGATCCGGTAAGCAATAAAGAAATAGAAGCAAGGCATTTATTTCAGCAAACAAAGCATGCTCTTCTACTAAAGCCTCTTTTTGTTTTTTTTGGGGGAGTTTGATAAGGCCCTACACGCCATGGCAGCTAGCAAGGACTCCATCAAGTCTAACGAAAAGAGGTCTTGGCTTTGCACCTAGATGAAGTTCAACTTAGCCATCTGCTACCTTGTCTGCAACAAACTCAACCAGGCCATCCCGCTGCTGGACGAGGTGCTGAAAGATGCTCCACCGCGGTGCGAGGAGCAGCAAGTGCGGTTCCTTAGAGAGGCTGCAGTGAAATCACTGTAGAAGCGGGTCACCAGCCAATCCGATGAACAAGACTAAGTCTAGATCTAGCTTTTTTCCAACCCGAAGCGACTTTGCAACGTCTTCCCGCTCATCCCACTGCCCCTCTCCCAGCGCATTCTCGCCAAATTCAGCTTCTGTCTCCCCTAGCCAGACCCACCCACCTTCCCCCCCGAGTTCGAAATCAAACTCATCGAGCAGATGAACCCGCTCTCTGTCTAGCCTGTGCCCGAAGTCCCTTGGGTCAACAAGACACTGTAGGGAATAACTTTCACTGAGTACATGGTAAAGCAGGGCTATGTCGAGGAGAGCCAATAATGCTCGAACTTCGGCGAGGAGGAGGGCAGCGAGGCCATGATGTAGCTCGAAATGTAGGACGGACACATAAGCGAGCAGGAGATATCTAGGGAGTAGCTGCCTGATCGGGGAAACCTGCTGGAGTTCCTAAAGCTGGACGAGGGCGTTTAGGCGAAGATTAACAGGATCATGAAGAGTGGCAAACAGAGTTGATAATTCATTTTCGTCGCTTTATATCCACGCACCCAACCAACTAGTCGATCCTTTACAGTTACAGCTGCTTCATGTGCTTCGTTTAGAGTCTCAGTTGTTCAAGGTTGCTCTTTATTTTTCGCTCGTTTATTCGCCTGTCCTGCAAACACCGCAGGTCCTCCTCGTTCTTTTTCAGGAGCTGCTTTGCTTCTAGAAGCTTGTCAGTGAGCTGTCTGCTTTTGATCTCTTCATTGTTAAGCTGGAGTTCCAGCTGCTTGATGAGTGCTGTGAGTTCGGAGTTGTTCCTCCTGGCGTCAGCGAGACTGGACTGGGCGAATCTTTCGTTGCTTAAGGCCTCCTCAAGCTTGATCCTCAGCTCGGCTGCGTAGGAGTTGCCCTTGTTAATAACTGAATTTCGCTTCTAAAGCTCTATCTGGACTAGAGAGATTTCTCTCGCAAACTGGTTCTTGTTCTTGTCGATCTCGCAGTTAAGACCCAGGATCTGCTCGTCCTTTGCCTCCAAAATCCGCTCCAACTCTGAAATGCGTTCGGAGCGAGTCTGGACCTCGCCTCCCAGCTGAGCGATTTCCTTGTCCTTGACATCATTGCGAGACTGTGCGAGAGTGAGCTAGTCGCGGACCCACTGTATTTGGTTTTTAATCTTATCGTTTTCCTTGACTGCATACTATAGCTTAATTTTAAGTGAACGTTGCTCCTCGAGCTGGGCCAGCTGGTTTTCCTCGCACTCCTTCTTTAGCAGGTTCAGGGAGCATTACACCTGCTCCTTCTCGATCGTAAGCGACTCGCAGCTCGATGAAATCCTCTCCAGCTCGTCCCGCAGCTACAGGTTCACTTACTTCAAGTTTAGCCGCTGTAGATCCTACAACTTTTAGAGAGCCTCATCTCGTTCGGCTTTGACTCTCCTGATTTCGAAGTTCATGCGGTCCTGTTTGGGCTGGAGATCTTCCAGCTGGGCCTTAAACTCGTAGAGTCGAGCGATCTGCTCCTCGAGCTCCACAATTCTAAAATCTTTTTAGGAGAGCGTAGCCAGGAGATCTTCGTGGTCTTTTCTCAACTTCTAAATCTTTTATCGCTGCTCCTTGAGCTTTTCGACTCGCTGCTGTTCGGCTTGGATCTCCTGAATCTCATGAAGTTCCTCGTCGCAGGCTGAGCAGGAATTGGCCCAATCAAGAGGGCGTATGGCACAGGGTGATTTGTCTCTCGGCCTGCAATTCATTCTAACTGATTTTATTTCTCCAACCGTCATTTTACAATCATTACTAACGTCGCTAGTTTAAAGCCCCTTTCATTGCATCTCGCACCAATCTTTACCGCTACCATGCACCTCTGCTACTCGCTGTCTGCACCAAGTCCCGCAACGTCACCACTCCGTCCCTGTCGAAATCCAGGGCCTATTTCAGGTGCTCCAGAGTCAGCAAGGAGGATTTGGCAGGCAGAAGTGCAGCAAGTTTGCGGAGCTGCTCCTCTGACAGGGACTTTGCATGAGGCGAAATCTAAAAGAAGAGTTATTTGGCAGCTGAATTCATATTAAAATAGCAATTTAGTGCAGTTTCTTTCATGAGTAGGGTGGCTCATAAACTGCAGCCCAGTTGACTCACATTAAATTTATGATGAAAAGTCTCCCTTGCCTTTTGATTGTATTATCACTTTATTCTCCTAACAACTCGAGGCTATCCGCCCCATTTTTCAAGACAAAGTGCGCCGTCTCCATCAGTGTATCTCCTCACAACTCCTTCGCCTCGTGCTAAAGTTATTGACACACTCTTGGAACGATAGATCTGACAATTGCCCTTCTTAATAAGGTTTATGAAGTTTTTGACCTCGATAGTGCCTCGAACGATGGGGTGATTGACCAAGTTCATGAAATAATTTTATAGCTGCTCCTTGCGCTGCTCGATCCGCACAGGATCCTCGTTGGTCTTGCTCCAGAACTTGAGCGGGTTTGTCTTGGGGAATTCGGGTAGCTTTATGATCTTTTCGAAGGCCTTGAGAGACTTGTATTGTTCCTTGATCTCCCTGAATCGGAAGCGAGCCTAGTAGTTGCGATTCATGATGGTGTCGATGAGCTAGAAACGATAGAGGACCACTCCTCCGCCCAGCTTCTCCCAGTCAGGGATCTTCAGCTTGTAAGGCTGGTCGATTTCCAAAAATACATCTTTTTTCATTTTGCTAATCAACCTCTTAGCAGGACCGCACTCTTCTATGACTGCTCCCTGCTCCGGATTTACAACTCCGCTACTTGCTTCTCCAGGTCCACTGTAATCTAGCCCAGCTGCATACTCACTTTCCACGCTCGCTCCAACGCGATCTCTAATTTCTAGTTTTCGAAAAGTCGCTGATTGAGACTGGCAACCTGCTGGGAGAAAAGGGTCTCGAGCCTGACCTTGCGAGCGGCGAGGGAGTCCTGTGAAGAGAGCTTTTTGAAGTCGAGGAGGATTTTGGAGAAGGAGTCGGGCAGGTTGTTATTTTAGGAGAAAGTCCTTCGGGAGGGCTTTAATGGCATGAATTTCAGTTATAATGACTTCAATCCTTTTTAAACACTCCCGATTGGGTCCGGGAGGAACTCTTGGTGCCGCTGCGGCAAGTATTCGCTGTCTTCCCTGCACGGATCATCAGGCTCAGGTCCTCCACCTTCTGAATCACTCCTTCTGTTTCGATTTACACCTATAGAGGAGCGATCACTCGTTTGCAGTCCTTGTACTCGAATTCAAAAAGTTTTTCAGTGTCAGGGACCAGAGCTGCGAACTTGTGGCTGAACTAGAACTAATTATTCTGGTTCAGCGAGTCTAGAATCACTTTGATGCGGGACTAGTTGATTTGGTGGTTCTAGTCGAGAGTGGCGATAGCGTCCTCATTATTCCTGATTTCCTTGGAGGCCCAGTCTTCGACAGTCTGGAGCATTTCAGACTCGACTCTGGCGAGTGCGTCGCGGATTTCTTTTGCCCTGTCCTTGATGATCTTTTGCATCTACAGCTTCTCTCTGTTTATATTCTTTATATTAACTTAAAGTTACGTGCGGATCGACTGGCTTGTTCCCAAGTTCTCCTTCAGCCTCGTCACAAACGAGTCCGCCTTCCCCTTCAACACTGGATAAGAGTGCTTTAGAGTCTTTACGTTGTGGCCTTTATGATCTCCGTGGATTACGCATTCCGAGCAAATACACTCCTTCATGCAGTCGAAGCAGTAGTAGTTCAACTCCTCCTCGTGATCCTTACAGAGCCTGCGTTTTTCGAAGAGTGGTTTGGGAATGGGAGTGGAGTAATTATGTTCTTAGAGGGGTCTGAGTTCGACAGATCTGCGGAGGACCGGTCTTTCATCGTTCTCGGAATTGAAATGTTAATTGGAGAAGATTTTGCTCTACCGGAAATTGTCCTTTTTGAGGGAATCGAACAGAGATTAATGGGTTTCAGCAACTGGGCCTGAAACCGGCGATACATTCTTCTCCAGCTCTTCCACGGTCTCTTTGTCCAGCAGAGTGTGGATCTTGCAGATGATGCAGCGGAAGAAGAACTCGCCGTTGACTTGCCGGATGTGCGAATGGTTGCTGGCCACGCAGCGCAGACACAGGTTGTGGATGCAGGCGAGCATGAGGATGCTTTTGGCCGGACTGTTGCACTTGGCACACTTCTGACTCTTCATTTTATAATAACAGTCACTTCTTTTTTTACTTTCTTATCAACTCTATCCGCTCGTCCACCCGCTGACCCAGCCGCCTTGTCTTCTTTCGCAGCCGCTCGATCATGTCCAGGTACTCCCTCCGACTCATTCCCCCCCGTCTCCCGTTCTAGGTTTTGGACTTCCTTTTGAGAGTCTTCTATCTGGTTTAAGGGGGCGAGGAGGGAAGGAGTTGTTTGTTTGGCGTGGGAAGGAGAGTGGGCTGGAGCTGGGATTGAGACTTGTTGGCCCTAAGCAGGTCCAAGCGTTTAGTGAGTAGTGAATTATGGCTTTAGAGCTAGAGAATTTCCTACTAGAGTGGAGTGAGCTTGCTGTTTTTGTAGTTTAGTTACCATTCCCGAACTTTCCTTTGAACTTCAGACTGGATCTCCTCCTTTAGCTGCTTCAGCTTCCGAGAGGTTTCATCTCGCAGCTACCTCCAGTAGCGAATCTCACTCTGCTAAATGCTCTTGTTCCGCTATTCCATGCGGCCTTAGTCCATCCGGGCTCTCCCTTCTTTGGACTGAGATTGAGATATTTGATCTTAGTGTAAACCTCGAGACTAAATGATACCAAAGACACCAGTTGTTTTGGAAGGATGATGTTTCTATTCCTTGCTATCGAAGAGGAGGGGGGCCGAAGTCATTGAGGCAGGAGAGCCACTACTCGACACCTGGGGACATGATTAACGGCCTTGAGGAAAACGATAGTCCAAGGTGACGAAGGTGCTCATCTTTTTTTCGATGCGCTGGAGGATGGTGTTGGTATGGTCGATCATGAGCAGGTTATCGCGCAGCTTGTTCCTTTGTTCCATAATTTAAACGAATTACTCTCATATTTCTTACTTCAGTGACTTTAGTAACTATAGCAGCTCGTCCCGCTCACTCTACGCTTAGACCCTTCTCCCTCGCTCCTCCTCCATCAGCTCCTCCGCCGCCCGCGACCTGGCGAAGTGCTGCTCCAGCTTCTAGTGCAGTCGGGAGAGGCCGGTGCGCAGTTGTGCTAGTTTGGAGGTGAGAGTCTAGTTGTTCTAGCAGGTCAGCTGGATTAGACGCTCGTTGGATTCAGCAAGAGTGTTTAGTTCGCTAATTTATTAGTCGACTGTCTAGTCTTATTCTTGCATATCCTTTTGGCCCGCCATTCTGAACTTACCTCTCGACTCATGATACAGCTGTCTACACCAGAAACTGCTCAGCTTTTCCTTTTGCTCTTCCAGGATCCTTCCCATCTGCGCCTGCTGCTGGGCTGCTTGTTCTTGCAACTTCTTCTTGGCAGGACCTTGAGGCTGGGTGGACAGCAGCTTCAAGTCCTGGGCAAGCTGATTCTGCTGACGATCCAGCTGCTGGAGACTGTCGACAAGCTGTTGAGGCAAGAAATCTGCCTGAGTTAGTTTCATATGCAATAGAATAATCACAAGGGCGCCAGGTACGAGCAGAATAGCTCTTCCAGAATCTTATTTGCTCTACTTATGTCCTGCTCCTTAAGGGCTTTAAGCAGGCACCCAACTCCCCTCTCTCCAGTCCCAAGAAGCTCTAACACTTGCTCCAGCTTGGTTTTGGCTTAGCTGCTGATCACGTAAAATTATTTAGGAGGGGTAAGAGACGAAGGGTGCTTCACTGCTGTCAAAAGTTGTCCTTTCAAAAATTAAGTCTATTTTTAAAGAGCGCGAACATAGCTAAGATGGGAGCGTAGGTGAGCAAGGAGTTAGGGCTGACCGACCTTGGCAATGGCAAGGGGAGTTGAGTTTAGAACGAGTTATTTCAATTTGTGCAGGATGTGAATACCTGACTACTAAAATAGTAGCTAGCTCAGCTCATTTTGTTTTTAGTCCTTCGTTTCGTCTAGCAACCACTGCAGTTACTCGTCCCGCTCCAAGTGGACTTTCTTCACTGTTGAGATGCTACGCTCAACAGCAGAAAAAAAGGAGTTGCAGTTCTTGCATTCCACGACCTGTGCCGGCTTTTAAAGTAGTTTCCTTTTGAGCTCGATAGTTTGGTGTTGCAACGCCTGGAGTTACTGCTTAGTTCTGCAGTGTGATGATATTTATTGCTGAAGAGTTAGACTGAGGGCCTTAAAGCGGGCGACCAAGTCATCGAGGGCCTTAGATGATGAGCTTTCACATTCCTTCAGTTTTTTCCTGAGAGAACTGATGGTCTCCTTAAGATTCTAGTTTTGCCGCAACAGATCTGTGACCATCTTATTCACATAAGGGTTTTAAGCCTTGGCTTGTCCCTTGCTAACCTGGCTCATAAACTTTTGACGCATAAGCTTCTTCCGGAGTTAGACGAGCAAGTTGGTTAGATAAGAAAGACTCGGATTGAAGATTGGCGTAGGCTTGCCTCGCTCCTTGGCAAGCAGGTACTTGAGGTGGAAGATGATTTCCTATTTCCTGAAAAGCTCGTTCTGGAGCTGAAGGAAGTCAACTGCGGAGTCACTACCCTTACTCATTCTAGCTCGAAGCTCCTCTATTTACTTGCGATACGCTGCCTACTTAAAAGACTAGCTTTGTTTCATAAGTTGTAACTGCTCCTAAAGTCTGCTCTTCTACCCTTGGAGTTCCTCAAGGTCGTCCGCCAGTCTGCTAATCTCCTCGCTCGCTCCAACCACCAAAGAGTCCTCTTCGAGCCGGTCCTCAAGCTCCTTGAGCCGAGCCTCCCGCTCTGCGAGCATTTTCGCCATCTGAGCCAGATGATTGTCAGGCCTGTCACTGTTCTGAAGTTAATAGCCGACTGTCACATACTTGATTTTTTCCCTTACGACTTCTACAAGTTTAACTTTCTAAACAACTACTTACTCAGGGACCCTAATGATTCGGTCGACAATGACAACTTGGCCTTCACTGCGCTGCTGCAAGGCGAGGAGGGTTTGGTTGAGCTCCTGGACCCTGGCGCGCAGGTCGAAGAGACTGAGTTCTGCGAGGGGTGAGTAGTCCTTGGTGAAGTGGACGCGGAGTCTGGAGGGAATGAGAGTAGACTACTAGAGGGTTCTAGGGGGCAGATCGAGCGTAATATATTATTTCTCCCAGTCAACCGCAATCGCCTGAGGCTACATTATTAATTCACCTCAAAAGCGACGAGTAAAATGCTCTCACGAAACGTCTTTTAGGCTGGCCCAGGATTCCTCCCGACAGCTCGTCTTCTTTGTACTTTCCCCGCAGTCTGGCATGCACAGCCAGTATTCGCTTGGCCTCCTACTCGATAAGCTAATACTGCCTGAGAGTAAGGGAGGGGGAGGGGGAGGAGGGGAAGACCTCTGTGGAGGGGGAATGGTGAGAGGGTTGGTGAACTGAGGGAGTGCGGGACTGGACTTTGAAGCGTATAAGTCGGGAAGGGTTATTAACCTTCCTATAGATCATAGTTAATAATGAAAATAATGCGAAGGAGGGGGGAGATCGACCCGTAGCTGTTCGCGAGGGGCAACAAGCTCTATGAGTTCGTAACGTGCACCCGGACGCGTTGCAGCCAGCAGGCTACTGATCTCGTTCAGAAAATCTAATAAGTATAATAGCAGGAATTTATAAGCAAGACTGAAGATTTGCCCTCAACAAACAACTCTTATTCAGAAAAAAATAAACGCTTTTTCAGAATCACTCTCCAAGAAGGACTTTATCGTTTTTAGAGTCTCGCCGGGGATATACCAGAGCCCCTGCACCCCAAGGGCCAAACTGATTTTAAGCATCTTTCGAGGGATCTCCTCCAAAGAGGGCTGTTTTTCCCAGCCTGGGTCCATACTTTCTCTGATTACACTTAAGCTTGGACTTAGAACTGGTTCAACTAGCTATACAACTCTTGCTCAGCGAGATAGTCCATCATAAAGTGGCTCAAGCAACCTCCTGTAGGATAGAAGTTTATAGAGCAAAAGGTGTAGGGAAATTCAATTTGGAGCTGGCTGCTGGAGAAGCCCTGTTATTCGCAGGGCAAGCAAATGTAAGAGCTCATTAAGTATTATCAATAATTCTTGCTACAAATTCAAATCAATTTATAACTTTACGATAAGGCACTGGGCAGCTCAAGCATTCTCAAAACTACCCACACTCTCCAAGACCTTAAGGCTCTCGCCACTGACACTCTCGCCTTCTAAGCCGCCTAGCAGATCTGCTCCATACTGGGCAAGAGCAGTCGAACCGACAAGTGGCGAGAATAATGGAGTAGGTGGCAGCGGGAGGGGCAGGCCAAGGCGGAGGAGCGAGTTCGCTAGTTCGGACGGCTACTGAGTGGCCAATGAATGATATTTAATCACCTTGAATCGGTCTAGATCGGGTTCAGGGCTTTTCGCATATATCTCCGTAGAGCCGATGACCTCGGCTCAGCTGCTCCTCCAGGCCCTTCACTCTCAGCTCGATCCACTCCTAGCTCACGCCCTTTCCGCGCAGCCGCTACCGTAGGAACTCCAGCCATTCCTCCTGAGTGACTTTGGTCCGCAACTTTGGAATATACTTGCGCAGAGATGGTATTGCGACTTGCTAGCAGTCGTCGAGCTTGGGCGGAGTGAGTTCAATTGCTTTGGATAAAGGCCTTACCCTTACTTTCCTCTAAATTTACATAATGCTGACTGATTGCGCCTCACATTATATACTCACCCGCCCTTCACATCCAGCGCCTCCAGCAGCTACAGCCCCTCGTACCCCTAACGTATCCGCGGAAGCACACTCTCCAGGTACTCCATCTCGGCTGACAAATCGATGTGTGTGCGTCGCAATATCAGTTCCGATAGAGTGCGGAGACTGACCTTGGGGAGTTGCTTCCTCAAGAACTGAAGCATCTTGTCTACTGAATTGCCTGCTAAAAAGCGTTTACAGATTTTTGATATTTTCAAAAGAGCGATCTCGTAGTCCTCTGCAGACTATGTCTCCATGTTAGCCTTTGCAATCTCGATCACTAGCAGCAGCAACTCGAGTTCCTCCTGCCCTATGTCGAATTGGCTTTTTGAGAGTGCCAGGATCGCTTGGAACAGCGATCGCGTTGATGAAGCATTCCTCGAGTGCGCGTCGACGGAGAGAGGGTGATCTCTGTCGATGGACAGGTAGGAGTCGTAGAGCGGCGACAAGTCCTAGTAGCTCTGGGTCGGTTTAAGAGGACGCATACAAATAATGAAACGAGTTGCGGAATATTAATCAAACCGAGCCCAAGACGTATCCAATAAATTTATTAATGGAGAAGGATTTCCTTGTGCTCCAAGGTAGTCGAGTCGCCTCGCCGCGCCATGCTCTTCTTAAGCTGGTCGATGAAATCCAGACTCCTTATGTCCCAGGAATTTAGACTGTAAAAAACAAGGACGATTTCGCATAGGACTAGCTCAAGCTCAAATAAACCAGGGAGATTCAGGAGATGATCGATTCGAACGATCTGCTCAGGTCCTAGAGGGAACGGATTGAGTCCTTAGTGCAAATGCTTCGAGAGAGCGAATAACTGAACGAAGATCTAAGTGCATAGAAGAGCCGACTGAAGGGAGAGGTGAGGGAGCTGCACGAGACCAAGCTGAAGTTCGACGTGCTCGAGCCCAAGTACAAGTCCTTGTAATTGAAGTTTAAGAATCTTCTTTAGGAGAAGTAATATATCTAGGCCAGGCTGAAGTCCCTTGAAGGCCAAGGGATGGACAAGACGATATACGAGCTCAGGGGCAACAACAGCAGGCTGCAGTCGGTCATCGAGGCCCTCGAAGTTGACAATTAAAAACTTTAGAAGTCAGTTCACTTCCTCAAAATCGAGAGGGACGACCGTGCCAAGGCCTTCGCACAGCAAAATTAATAAAACAAAATTGAAATTAAGACACTCCGCTGCGAGTTAGAAAAAGTCAAGCATGAAAATGCCAACCTTGAGTTCAGAATCCAGCAACTTCTGGAGGTCGAGCGGAACCAAGGTGGCTAGATGAACCATCTCTAAACCTAATTTAACAACGTCAAACACGCCTTCGATTGCGCCAAGAAGGAGCTAGAGCAGTCGCAATAGAGAGTCTTGACTCTCGAGGAGATGTACAATAGGAGTAGACTGGATGCCCAAAAGACTGTAGCGCAGGCTAATGCAGAAATCGAGCGAGCGATAGTCCAACTCAACCGCACCCGATCCTAGCTTTAAAAATAGAAACTTCACAATAAGTAGAAGAGCGCTCAAATTCATCTCATGGAGGAGGACCACAAAGAACTTCTCAAGCAGAACTAAAACCTCCAGGCCACCATCCGGTAAATTCCTCACAAGAAACCTCTCAATCGAGCTCGGGCATCAGAAATAGTCAAAGGGCTCCACTGATGGGCTCGTTAATTTCCTCAAAATCGAAAATTAGGGGCTGAAGGACAAAATCAAGAAGATAGAGGATTGGAGACTCGTGGATCGGCAGAATCGGCAGGATACCCAGTTGTTGAGATACAATGCGCTATGTGAGAAAGAAAAGTAATTGCGCAGGATTGAGGAGCTGCTAAGTTGGGGCGAGCGTCGGAACTGAATGAATGATCAATGATATTCGGAGTGGATAGTCTGGATGATTTTGTCTATGAGTTCGTTGCTGATTTCGTGGGTCTTGGCATTGTTGAGGATGAGCTCCCTGATTTCGTCACGGTCTTGCTGGTAAAACACTAACCAGGCCCAAATTCCAAATCATTATCAGCTTATCCTTTGAGATCTAAGGGTTCTAGTGGCTGATCTGTTCCAGGGTGTTGTTGATGCTCATGATCGAGCCCGTTGAGATGTTCCGGCTCAGCATTCGCGCGTACTATCGGAACTTCGCGAAGCACTCGTTCTCCTTTCCCTTGTCACTTGTCTTAAGCATCACCGCCATTATCGACTCGATCGAAAGCGCCATCTCCTACTGCTTCAAGTACTTCACTGAACTGCGATTCATTATTATGCAAAATTGTTCATATTTCACACAATAAACTTACGAACTTTCCGAGTCACCTTGGTTTTCTGCTTTAAAGTGGGATTGAACTGGGGAACCAAACAGGTCTCGCTCTTCCAAGCAGACTCCCTGAGTCCCTTGATTTGGTTGCCGAGAGACTTGCTTATTGACTCAGTCTTGTTGAGTGTAGGCTGCGGACTGGTTAGCCTCCTGATAAACTTGTATTTTAAGGGGATTTATATCTTTGAGCAGTTGAATTCCTGGATCTTGTCTATGATGCTTATATTGTGCAGTCTGGGCTTCAGGGTCCGCTTTTTAGGGGAAACCGGCTACAGCTCCAGCGATCGAACTGTAGTCGATATTTGTTGCTCCCGCTCCTGGTTCAAGTCCTACGAGCTCTACACACAGTTACTTTTGGGGAATTACAGTCGCCTTAACGATATTGGCCGACTCAACGATTCACGCCCAGGCTCATTTGTTTTTATCTTTCTAACAGAACCTGCCTTTATTCTTTGCGAATCACTATCACATTAAGCAGCATATTCCTTGTGCTATTTAAAGCCCACCATTGCTGTCAACTACTTTTTTCTTTTTCTGGGCTATCTTAGCTGCAGGACCTGGAACCCGTCCTCGTTCTACTCGCTGTCACTCTAGGACTGGTCATTAGACTCCTATTATGAGTTGCTGAGTATTTAAATGAGCATGGCTTGCTTAAGAATATCGTTTTTGGATAAAGCTGTGAGTTAAGTCTTTTTAAGAAGAACAATACCGACAGCCTTAAGCACTGATTAGCCGATAGTGAAGTAATCCTTTACTGAAAATTGATATTAGCTCCCTTTCCAGCTACAGAACGAGTGCTCGATCGTAAACACCTGGCTCGACTTTAAGGCTTAAGTCAGCACCACTCGTGCAGAACCTGTCTTCCCTTAGCCTCCATTGAGTTTAGAGTGCCGCATCGAAAAGAATTAGGAGAGCGTCGCCAGCACGGAGGGGAAATGCGTCAGATTTTGGTTACTTTTCCTACTCAAAGAATAAGTGAAAAAGTCAAGATTTTTGGAGTGGCCATGCAAATCCAAAACCAGGACAATCTCCTTGCTCTTGCGCATAATCAGTCTTTTCAAATAGTAGATTTAGGGGTGCTGGCTTGTTAGAATACATACCTCATAGTAATTGTTCTCCCCCCACTTTCGATTTAAGTCCACTCCCACCAAGTTCGACCGATAATTCCCCACCACCACTCCGTCCACGTTCAACATTGGCGCTATTATAAAGCTTAGCTCGCTCCGGATTTGCTGGCCTGTCTCACTTCGAAGCAGATGATCAATAAAACCTTCCAACACGAAATTTGAGATTGTTTAGCCGGGGTGAGTCCTGCAGATAACGAGGACGACAGCCTTGTTGATGAAGTCGCCGATATAAAGGAGAGAGACAGGATTTCCCAAAAGACTGCTGCAGAGATTTCTTCTTTTAAAAAAGGAGGTGTGATTAAACTCCTGCTCAAGTCTGGAAAGGTACTCATTCAGGTAGGAGAAAGTGTAAGGAATGCTGAATGCAAAACATACTTCTTCACCGCTTTTGAATTCATAGTTGAAAAAGAGGGAGGAACCTTCGTCCTAGTTTTTGCTGTACTTGATGTCAGTGCACCCATGGGTCCACTATCCTAACAGGGACGAACACAAGGCTATTTTCATCCCCTTTTGGAACACTGAGCTTGATTTTCTGAAATTGGCGATCTTGAACTAGGCCAGCAAGTCTTGGCTGGCTTTTGTTCTAAAGCAGAACCATTGGCGAGATCGCCTATTGTTAAAATCATTCCTGAGGAGTAGTCTATAACGATGAGACGAGCAGCTCTCGACGAGCCTGAGGTTGCCGGACTCGAAGTTGGAGTCAAAGAGCAGGGGCAGTTAGTCAGGAGGAGGATGCTGCTACTAAGGGAAGTAGATGTCAGACTGGCCAACGCTTAGTATTCTTAAATTATACACATTCTCCTATGTTTCCTTAAGGATCTCGCGCTTCGTCTTGAATTAGTTCTGGTAAATCACTCGTCCCCGCTCCTCCCAACAGTCCCCGCGCCGCTCTGTCCAGAGTGGGCACCGCTGCTGGCTGAACTCATAGGGAGTTGGGAAGGGCGACATTAGATAAAAGCTGCGTACAGGGACGGGTTCTAGTGGCTGGGGCGGGAGGATGGGTCTAGCCTCAGGTATATCCTTCCTGATGGTGTGTGAATATTCAAGTTAAAGCATTATAAATTATGATTGAGAAGAGGTCAAGCCAGAGGAACATCCAGCAGCAGAGGAGGCTTCGCACATACTTCCTTATTAAGCCTTCCGACTTCCGCACTAAAAACATCCAGCACACTCGCAACTCCCTCTAGCTTATCGACCCCTACAAGAAGACCACTCTCAGCTACTGCTTCAAATTCGAAAGGGTTTATGACCCCACTGAGACCAACTTGGCTCTTGAATAGATTAGCACTTCCATGGCTTAGGAGGAGTAAAACAGCACACTCATTCTTGTTGGCCAATCAGCTGTAAGGAGAATGTCTCAGGTCGTAAATTAATAGGCGCCAGTTCTCTTGAGCCATAAGAAGAGTGTTGAAAGCAACGCCGTTCTCTCAATGCTTATTAAAAAACTCTCAAAGAAGTAGAACGTAAGATTATCGATTTCTGCGGCCCAGATCTACAACGAGAAGGTGATCGACCTGGTAAGCAAGGAGATTTTGGAGCACAAGATAAATTAGCATCATCAATTTGCTTTGAGCTAATTCAAGAGTTAGCTCAAGGCCAACTCAATCATTAATTAAATAATAAGGTCAGTTGAAAAAGAGACTGAGGTCTCAAAGATCCTGATAATGATCAACCTTTCCCACATCGACAGCAACAAGGTCCGTACCATCTCACTACTCGACTTCACCGATCGGCCAAACTAAAAAAAGAAATAAAAGGATTTCGCCCATCTCAAGATCAACTCTGTTGTGAACAGCTACCTGAAAACCAAACTCGGGGATGTCCTGCAGCAAATAAACGGCTAGCATGGCTTTGCTGAGCCTTAAGGATGCTTTGCAGTAACGCTGAGCCAGGTGATTAATAAGAACACAAGCGTTAAATTGCTGGGAATTATCTACCCTTCCTAATCGAATTTCTAGTAAAATTTGCAGAATCTTCAGTTCATTGAGCGCGTATGTTTTCCTTTCATCGAGGACGAGGTATAGGTTGAGAGCTTTCAGAAAGAGGATGACTTCGAGGCCAACTTGGCCAAAAGGATCATCTAGCTCAATTAAGGCAACAAGGAACTTGATTGCAAAATTCAGCGGCTTCGAAAGCAATTTAGATAAAGTAGGAACGCCCTGACTAGGTATCTTGGCGGGGAGAAGGAGATGGAACTGGTGAGCAAGGGGAGAATTTAGGGCCTCGCCAACTTGAAAGGCAAGGTCGATGAAATTCACAGGCTTAACGAAAAGCGATTCTAACTTGAGGAAAAGGCGAACAGTCTTAAAAATGAGTACGAGGACACGCTTAAAGAAGAAGTGAGTCACAAGTAGGCCTTTGTGTGCTAAATGATTCGGGTGAAAGCCAAAATCAACGAGCTTGAAGATAGTCTCAACTCCCTCGACTCCTCAATAAAGGCCAACTAGATCCTGTATGAGCAGTAGTTTCGATAGAAAACATAACTAATCAAAACAAGGACATTGCAGTTGGCCTCCAGACCAAACTTGCTTATCGACGAACGCAACTTGTTCAATAGCGGCTCTGAAAAATCATTGTTCTCTTCTAACAGGAGGATCGAAGAGGAAATTGATCATCTAGCAACCCAATTTCAGGGGTACTTAACCAGGCTCAAGCATATAAACAAGGCAAGGATCATCAAAAAATCTACTAACTTAAAGATTAAAGAACAGGAGATGGACAATCTCATCAAAGCTGAGCGGACTGCCATTTAAAAAAACCAGCTTATGATCAGAAAGTATTTTTTTCAATTCTTGCGCAAACAGGAAACGGTAAATATTGATGAACTACCTGCGTTCAAGGCTTAGGCGTTGAAGATTCACGAACAACTTCAAGATGACTTCAACTTCCTCACTGAGTCCTTGAACTAAAGACAGCCTGACCAAAATTTTGTAGCTACTCAGTTCAGTATCCAAGACCATCTCGTTCTTAAACAGACGTATGAACACAGAAGGAAGCTGTTGCAGTAGACGATTAAAAAGGATGGAAGGGCAGATGGATGTGTCAGAAGATGTTGACGTTTCCGTTGTTGATGCCGTTGAATTCGCCGACGATATGCGTGTCCGTGTATGGAATATCCACCTCCTTGATCATTGGGTTCTTCGCCTGAGCCATCTTCAGCACTTGCTTCCACTTCGCCTCCACCTTCGCTCGCTCTCTCTTGTACTACTTGGGATCAAGTATCAGCAGCAGTTGTTTGTTGTCCTTGCTACTGTACGCTCGCTAAAAGGCGCTGTAGTCGATTTCCCTGAGGATCGTCTTCAGAGCATTCAGAGATTCCTGAAGGACCTTGTGCCAGTGGTTTTCCGCCATCTGAGAAATGATTGGCACCAGCAGAGGGAAGGTGTAAGGCTTGTAGGTTTTGAGTATGTTGATGAAATAGTCATTCTAAAAGAAGCACATGGTACGGTCAGCAACTTGGAGGTGGGGGCCTGAAATGCACTTCACCAGACGCTTGAAGAGCTTAGGCACCAAGGGCTACAGCTTTGTTATTTCGCAAACTTCCAAAACTTCCAGCAGCTCAGATAGGAACATCACTTCCTTGGAGGAGTTGGCAAAGGGCCAGTACTTGAGGAGCGAATCCACAAGGATGATTGACAGCGATGGGTCCTTCGCCAGGAAAAGCATCGAGCATCTTAGCAACTGATCGTGGTACAGATGTGCGGTCTGCACCTTGTGGAGAGGAGAGATGACGTTCTTGAAGAAGATCACATGTTCTTCTCGGAGAGGCACTGCGAATCCCGAAATGATGCTGGCGAGGATGTCGAGCATCTCTGCAGCCCCGTTGAACTTGAAACTCTCGTGTATCAAGGAGTGGAAGCAGTCGGTGATGGCCTTCCTGATCATCTTGCGCCTTGGTACAAGTTTTGCGTAGAGCCTGTGCAAAACGTTTTTCAAGTACTCGCGTTCCCTTGGCTCCTCCGAATCGAAAAGCTAAAGGAACTACTGTATGAAGGTGTGGTTGATGTAGAGCTTGAAGGTCTTCACATCAGCAGCCTCGTTTACAATGAGCTGCAGGAAGAATTCGTAGACGGGCTGCAGATGCGTCCAAGCAGGGTCCACTATCATTTCGTCCTTGTTGTCCATATCCATATTAATACCCTCTCCGACAGCGCCTGCTTTCTTCAAAATAGGCAGAGGGCGGAATATGTTTTTTTAAATCATCTCCATGACCACATCCATGTGAGGAATTATCAGTCCCAGTACGTAGGCCTAATCGGAGAGCATCTCATTTAGCTCGTGGAGGTAATTCATCCGCTCAGTCTTTGATTTAACATCGTTTGTGTCATTATTGAGGTCGATGTGTTGACTACAGAAATTGACTTTCCTGAGGAAGGAGTCCTTCATTTCTTTGGTGATGTGCTTCTGATCGATGATTCGGCCAGGGGGCTGGGGAGCCCGCTGTCCAGCAGGTGCAGGTCTGGCTGCGGCCTGTGGTGGTACATTTCTTCTCATGATATTAATTATGAATGGAGAGGGCAAGTAAAAGATCAAAGATCATAAATAAGAACTGTGGACCTTTGACTGATTACGGACAATGTGAACTGTCCCCTCGGATGAATAGTTAAACAAGCTCTTTATTTTTGTAGGGGTGAATGATGTCACTGAAAATTGGTAGTAGGTTTACTTTCATACATCATTAATTTCATTTAAATAATTTGAAGTTACACAAAATCCAAAAGGAGTCGAGTCTCAAAGCATTCAAGCTGCAGAGTGTCTAAAAAAAGAATCGGATATAAAGTCATCTGGACTAACATCAGCTCAGGTTCTATATCTCCACACCACTACAAATTCAAAGAGGTATCAATATATATCTGATTAATTTGTGCAAGTGTGGCTGGTTGATGTAGGATCCTACTACCAGTAATTCTTGCATTGTTATTACTCTTTTCAATTATTAAACTGCTTGTTAAGGCTGGTTTTAGCCTTTTCCCCATCTTTTTTTTGTTGGTTTGATAAGCTTTAATAAGGCTACTATTGTTAATAGATTTCCCTTGCCTTTTCTCGGGAAATGTATAATAACTAAGACCAAAATTTGATTCATTGAATTAAGAATCACTCGAAAAGGAATTCAATCTATTTCCCGGCTAATTTATGATATTACAACGGAGTGGCAAAGTCGATGAGTAAGACATGAGCTAAGTGAATATGTAAGATTAAATTTCAGAGTCCTAACATGTCGTCGAGAATTCGCTAATTGATAAACAATAACGACTTTTTTATTTTATAAATTTGCCCTATGATTCTTGAAATATCCTTTCACTCATGATAATTTGTGAGGAGGTGATCAGTGAACTTCACCGAACAACCTGCTTTTTATAAAAATAATGATAATTTGGATGGGGTATCTTATTCTTTACTTTGCCAATAAGGTGTTAATTTCAACCTGGTTATCAATCATAGTTGTGATAGAAATCGTAGCATAATAATCGAAATCAAAATCATTAAATTTACAAGTCGCTACTTATTTTAGCTTTTCTGTTGATCAGTTTCAATTCCGTTTCTGGATACACTTTTTCACAACGGTACATCTAGTCTAAAATTCTCGACTTCAAAGGCCCTTTTATTTTCATCAATTTCTTTTTAATTCCACTAAGAAAGTACGATTCTTAGAAGCTTAATTACTCCTTCTTAGCGATTTTTCTGTGAACTGCCTTTTTGAACTCCAAAGTTTTAAGGCGCTAAAAGTTGTGGTTATCCTGAATTCGAATGAGTGTCTCAAAGTTTGTCTAAATAAAATTTTAAAAAGAAAGCTCCAATATCTTGATTCGTTATAAAATATTATCCACACTCAACTCTTCTTAGCTAATATTTGACTGGAAAGCAGCCTTTTTTATTAGGTTAAGTTACTCCGTAATTGAAGCTTCATTGAACCAATTCCAAACACTTTGGATCAAGAAAATTATATAATTTGATCTGTGCAAGACTGATGCGCCTCTTTCATAGTCGGAATACTAGATTTCATTCTGAAGTTCAAGGCAGAGCAGAAATTTGTTGTAAGGACTGGCTAAGAAAAGTCCGATAAAGTAAAAAATGTTAAGTATTCCGCCCAGTTGCGAAATGAAGTTTTAAATTTTGTCGATGCTTCTGTTGTACTGATTGATGATTTCCTTCTTACTCAATTAAATAGTGATCGGATTGGTAGTTTGCCTCAAAGTCTGCTTAAAAACAGTCTCGAACCTACTTGTATGATTATTTTTGTTATTAAAAAATTCTATGTTAGGCCAGATGTTAAGATTTTCATCGTTTATGAAGTGTTCTTAAACTTCGAATTAGTATCTTTGAAAGGTTTCCTTAAAGCGCCCATCAATACTAAGCACTTGATTAACAGTAGTGAAATTGATATAATTTTGTTATTGTGGAATAAGAAGCATTTTAGGATAAGCAATCACTAAGTTGGGAAAAACCTCACCCTCTTGAAAGCCGTAAGAAAAGTATTCTTCCTCACTCATGCATTAAGCTCTTTTGCAAATCTAAACCTTAAACTGGATTGACCTGGTCTTTTTTCCCTGCAAATACAGAGAGTTGTTAAAGCCTTTCGGTATACAAAAGACTTCTGCCTAACTAATTTTCTAATATGGAAACATCTTCCCAAAATTCTTACTCCACTCACTTTCATTACAAGCGACAGCAGGGACTGTCACTTTTGTTATTTTTGTACCGTCATTTTAAAGGCTTACGAACGAAAAGTCATACAACTTTTTCGGCAGATTATGTTGAGTCAACTTGTAAGAAAAATACGGCAATCGCGAAGGCGAAATCAGGACTCCCTGAAGGCATTACATTATTTCTTAGTTATTGAATAACTCTCTTTTAGAAGCTAATGTTAGTTTGTTGGAAGAATGAGATGGTTATAGGAATGTAAAAGGCGAGGAGGAGGCCCAGGAGGGCAAGTGAGATGAATCCACCACAGGCTGAACTGTATGTTGACTGGCGGTAAAGAATTTAAGGAGTTACTGAGAAGGCATCAAATTTAGATAAGGCTCTTTGTATAAACATAGAAAATTAATTATGCGATGAATGGAAGTGAGAAGAAGGATTAATTGAACTCCATCAGGACTGAGCAGCTTAAGTTTTTACCTTTTAAAAATTAATTGGATAAAGTTTCTAAAGAAAAATTAAACCTTTTTTTTGAAATTTGATTGTCGCCATCTTATCGCATCATGGAAATGCGACTTCTATGCGACTTCTCATTTCAATTAATAAATGTGCAATCTTAGCTTATTTGAAGTTAAATAACTGAAATCAATTCACGCAAAGTTATTTAAAAACAATCAACCAGCTTTTCAGGAATATCAGATGTCTGCACAGTCTATCTGATTTAGTTGAGCTATCTCATGTTTAGAAATTAAATAACTCATCCTTTTTAAAAATCGTATGAATTACTATTATTTTAGCGCCTTAACTAAAAAAGGCTGATAAATTTTTCAACAAAGCTTAGGCCTCAAATAAATGTCAAATGCAAGGGTTTTCTTTTTGATTTTATAAAATGCATCAAGAAAAGCCAGTCTCCAAAAATTAGATTATTTCGCTCACATCATCAAAACAAAATTAAAAAGTAGCCCTTGTCTGTCTGCCTATTCAGAAAAGAAAGAAGCTTAAATTTTTTTGTTTCTTGTTGATAAATGATAATTGGAATCCGGCACGGGAGGTCAGTTGAAAACGAAATTACCCTGACAGAGGGATGCGACAGTTAAAAGTTGTTCACTCCTGAAAGCTACAATTTCAAGCTGAGTTAGGTTGGATAGCAGCAGGCGCAGGATTTATCTTTAAAATAGCGTCTCAAGGAAGTAGATTATGTCCTAGTAAGCCCATTACGGAGGGCATTAAGGACAGCCTATCTGGCATTTAAAGACAAAAAGGTCGAAGTAGTCGTAGAGCCACTGGCGAGATAGCTATTGCAGACTCCCTCTGACTTCATACCTGATTTAAGCGACACGGTGAAATAAGCTAGTGAATACGGCTTCAGACTGCCCGATGATTTTGTAAAGAAGTACAGCAGTACATTCGAAGATAATCAGTTGTTCTAATTGACTCCAGAAGAAAGGCTTACTGTGCTTAAATCTAAATTCAAAAGCGATGGTAAGTACTAATCGGACTTCAACATTATCAGGAGGGTAAAATAGTTGAAGGAGCTGCTAAGGCAGTTAAAATCTTAAGGAAAAAATATCGCAGTTGTTTGCCATTACTTCACATTAAATTACTTGATCAGCAAAGATGACATTCCCCTCACTTAATTCAGTGACATTTAAAACTGCTCGATAATCGATCTGGATTTATGATATCATATTCTTTTGCAATGATATAGCTTCACTTGATAAGGAAATTTATTAATTTATCGCCTCAAATCTATTGATTGTTGCTAGCCTTGTTGTCCTAATTAAGGCTGCCTGTAGCCCTTCTATCCTCACTCCGAATTGCCAGATTTAATTTTTCATTATCTCCTTCGCCACCCTAGTATTT